>DWDX01004779.1:0-11266 GCA_018245675.1 Agara michaeli | reverse complement strand
GGATTATCTGTCAGGCTGATGAATTATAGGTTATAGTTTATGTTGTAGAAAGTAAAAGTAAAATAATTAATTTAAAAAAGGCAAATTGCCTTTAAATTTTATGTCATTAATTGTTTGTTGGCTGTGTTTGTGACGGACCATAAAGTTCAACTGTATTTATACGTAATCAATACTTGATAGTGTGTGTTACAAATTTAATGTTTTTGATAATTTCATTGTATTTTCAATCTTCATCGACTGTTTGCAATTCAAAACATGGAAGCCGATAATAAAGATACAAAGAACGAACAAACCGTTGAAGTTAATTTTCATCAGTATACATTGTTTAATATTACTGTAGATCCAGGCTTGAAGGATGATTACGGTAACGAACTACCAAGACCGTTTACCAAAAACCAAATGCGAAAGTGGTTGAAGAAAGTCAAGTGGGAGAATAACAAAGTACAAAAGCGGCAAAACCAAAAAGCTCGTGCTAAAAAGCGCTTACAAGCAGCACGGGCTGCTAATATCGAGTTAGGAATAAGCAGAAAATCTTTGAAGAAGCATGGGACGCAAAAGAAAAATATGGGTATAATTATAGATCTCAGTTTTGATGACCTCATGACAGAAAAAGATATGTGCAAATTAATAAAGCAGATACTTAGGTGTTATTCTGTAAACAGAAGATCGACCGAACCTCTACAGTTTCATGTTACTAGTTTTGGAGAGAAATCAAAGAACATTATATCTCGGCATAATGGCTATGAAAATTGGGATGTAAATACATGCTTATTCTACTATTTTCACTGTTATTTTATTTCTATTACATCACTTGGCTTATTTATATAGTCTGCTGAATTAGAGTGGACAGTTTGAAACAAAGAAAATAATGAACTGGGTCTGATATGGAATTTGTCTATGCAGTTGGTATCTTAAATTTAGATAGTCAGACAATGTTACAATTTTAGGTAGGCAATGCGAAGCAAATCCAATGCTGTTGCAGGTCTGTAGATGGTGGAGACTGCTTACTGTCAGATGGCCCAAAGTCCTGTTTGCTAGACTTTAACGAATAAAAAAAAAAATTCATAAAAAATTCTTGAATGCTTCATAACTGAATTCTACAATCTTAATCTTTTTCAGGTAGCATATCATGAAGAGCCTTATCTAGATATCTTTAAAAAGGAGCAGCTTGTCTATCTAAGTAGTGAATCTGAGAATGTCATTGAGGATTTTGAAGAAAACACATTTTATATTATAGGCGGCTTAGTGGACCATAACCAATATAAGGTAACCATGCTAAATGTAAAATAATATACCTTTTAACCCAGTACAATATGCGTAATATTACCAGATATGGATTGTTTTCATTCATATTTTGTTTTCATTCATTCGGTATTCCCCTACTGAGGCTTTCTAATATGACTGTTAGCCACAGCCACAACATACAACATACAATAAATAATGAAATAAACAATATATTTCAATTGTAATCCTTTGTTGCTGAAGCATGACCTAATGCAAGGGCACACTCTCAGTTTTGCCGCATTATTGTGTAGTTCAGATATGCAGATTCGGTGGTTTATGTACATTAATATTCAATCTCATATTGAACTGAGCCACACATTGTAATGTGCTACTTTGACACAGGCTTATAACTTGGCCTATCCATTTTTATATATTATCAATAACTTACCAGCAGCATTTGGTATTCAGAAATAGAATTTGAAACCAAAAGCAATAAACACAATTAGTCTTTTATTAACAAAGACTAAATATAAAATTTTGGACGTCTAACATACAAATCTACAAATTTTCATACAATCTACCTACCCCTATTTTAGCCCCTTAGGGGTAAATTGGGAAAAATATGGTAAGAATTGTTATTATATTTCAGGGTTTGTGTCACAGAGTTGCCGTAGAACAAGGTATAAGACACGCCCGACTGCCATTAGACAAATATGTCAGCATGAAAACAAGAAAAGTTCTTACGATTTCCCATGGTATGATACAGGGTATTGCAATATACAAAACAGTCATAAGAAACATAAATTTTATTATTACATCATCACACCAGGTTTCTAAGGCAGAAAGCACCAAGTACCAAATATCTCAATCAATTGTTTTTTAAAGTCAATTTGTTTTTTAATATTCAGCCAAATACCACAATTTTATTTTATTAATACAATGTACAGAAATTGAAATTTGATAAAAAAATGCCTGTAAATCCCCTTCTTTAATTCTATGTATCTTATATGTAATTTGATTGTATGTTGTGTATTTGCATTGTTTTACGTGTAATAAAAAGTGGAATCAATTATTTTTAAATGTTTTCAGTTTTCGAGATTGTACTCAGGGTGTCTGAAAGAATGCCTTGGCAGGAAGCTCTTATGTCAGTTTTACCAGAGCGTAAAGGAGCTCAAGTCTGTGACAATGTCTCAACATCAAGTTTAGATGACTTGTCTAACCAATATGACGATACTACTTAGTTCTATATATAGATATATTGTATATGTTGTTAAAGTTAAAACCATTAATAATTTTATGTGTTTCTTAGTTTTTCTTTATTGCAAAACCTATTATATTATGAAACAATAAATTACACAATTTTCCATACAATTTGACTAGTTTCGAATATGAAATGCTTGCACATTTTTTAGATGTTTGGTGTGAGAATAAACTTAAGTTTAGAACACTAATGTTAAGGTTATTTTCAAGTAAATGTAGTATGCAATACATAATATAGATACATAATATTAATGTAGAATGCCTTAAAATGTAAAATACTGACTCAATATCTAAGTAGCAAAAAAATTTACATATATCTATTGTTGAACATAAGAACAGTTTTTATACACATTGTATGACAATTCGAGTTCGCGAATTTGGGAAGCTACTCGGCTGTATTAGGTACTATAATACTATTATGAGATTATAACAAATTTATCCTTATTTTCACAGCCTAAATAATTATTTCGTCCTCTATATGTTATTTCTGTGTAAGAAATTAAAGATAAGAGACGCTACTTTATCTGGATTGTTGAGATGTACATGGTGTGTCCCTGGAACAAAATGACACTCAAACTTATCGTTATTGGTTTCTATCACTTCTCGCATTTCCACGGAAAATTGATCTGACGCGTGAGGAGAATCTATAGCTTTGATGTATAAGGTTGGGCATTTTAGTCTTTTCACTAAAGCCTCTACAAACTTTTTGCTTTCAGGCTTAAATAAAGTCCCCTTTAGCCTGGAGTCTCTCGAAAAGAAATACTTTCCAGGATAAAGTTTAGATTCTTTTACGCCACGGTTTATCAGGTGATGAGCACTGTCCAGTGATACTGATTTGTTAGTACCAATATGCCATATCTTGGCCATGTCTTCCATCTTGTATGACGGTGGCTCCTGGTCTAACCGGGAATTGGCCACTTGTATTTTACGTAGCAACTTCGGTATATCATCTACGACTTGGTTCAAGTCGTAATCGTCGGCTACGAGACTATCAATTGCGATGTAAAAATCAACATCATCGGGAAAAAGACTTGCAAATCTTAAGCTTGCTATCGACCCCATGGAGTGACCCAACAACGCCACTTTATTCCATTTATAATAGTCTTTTATGTGTAATATCAATCGAGGCAGGTCCCAAGGATAGTAGTGCATGCCTGTTAGGAAAAATTAATAGGAAGTTTCATTAATCTCGTATGTCTAATCACAATATTTGATATTTGTCATAGTAAAAAGTCTAAATATAATCTTTGGAAAGATATGGCAATAATTAAAAAGGCCAATTGTAGGCACTAACGTTTTACAATGTATGGAAAAATAAATCGAATGTATTCGATAAATATAGAAGGTACATAATTAATTATACCTGGTGGAATCCACGAGGATAATCCGTGTCCGGGTAAGTCGATAGCTAGTATCGGTCGTTTTTTCGATAACATTGGAGCAAGTGGTTCCCACGTTCCAGCATTGTCTTGCCAGCCATGTAATGCCAATACTGGCTGTTCATTTTCCTTACCCCATAACTTGGCTGAAATGTGGCCCCAATGTACGGGAATTTGTATTTCTTTCATTTGTACCTAGAAATACGTAATTATTTTTTAAAGAAACTTCTTTAAGAGCATACTTAATTATATGTATGATTTTTTTTCATTCACGTAACTATGTAGGTAATGTTTATAATATGAATATATTTAATTTCATGGTGCTGCTAAATTGAATAACGTAGCGAATTTTTTAATATTATTTAAGGGATTAGATTACATCGCAGGAGTCATGGCTTTAGAAAGGAGTATGTATTGACCTTTGTGATTGCATCACATACAAAACTATTACACGTAAGTATCAACTTGATGACATTCGAGTATTAGATGGGGCGTTTAATAAATGTATATTTTCTGTTAATAAAAACAAGTGTCATTAATTTTCAAGATTATAAGGTACTAGCTGTGCCCGCGACTTCGTACGCGTGGAATAGTGACTGAGCATCATTTTGATTATCTAGAATACTTTTATTACGGACCGCCGAGAGTAGTTATTTAATATTTGAAACTGAGACGGTACAGCAGTCTGTCGGATCCAATGTGAGACATTCTAAAATCAACAACGATTTACAAATTAAAAATTAATTAAAAAAACATTTTTCAGTGGACCAAATTGTGAATCCAAACCATTCTCGAGTCTCCTTGAACACATACCAAAAAATTCATCAAAATCGGTCCAGTTGTTTGAGAGGAGTTCAGTGACATACACACTCACACAGGAAATATATATATTAAGATTATAAACAGGAAAGATTTGTGTGTGCGTGTGTATGTATGTAACGATATATAATATATGTATAATATATAATAATATATAATATATATAGTATAGATTGTTATCTGACTATTTACTATAACCTGATTTTAAATAGGTTTCGAAAGTCTTCGTCTAATGAACTTATTGATCCAGTACTCTTAACAGCAAATTTACGTTCTGCATCTCAGTATACGGCAAAAGAGAATCTCTTTAGCACATTGCATATCAAGGTACCATCATTATACACTGATTTGCCCGGTGCACGGTGATGGTTGTATACGTAAGAAAATTTTACTACATATAAGTTATTTCCATGGACAAAGTAACCTTATTGATATACAGTCCAAAGTCGACTATTTTGTAGTAAAGCGTGCTTACTTAGTTGTTATAGGAAGAACAACAGAGTTTGAAGCTGTTCAAAAAATCCGGATATAATTTCGAAATTCCAATTTCGTACACTAGTGACTGTACGCTGAAATACGGATTACAATATCTAAGTAGATGTTGATATTGAAGTGTTATAGTCTAGACATAAATAATTATGAGTTAATTGGTTAGTAATTACTGCACATACTTAATAAACATTGTTAAAAATGTATCAAATGGTAAGTAGTTAATAAATTAGTAATTATGAGTAAATTGTTAAAGTGTATGAAATGTAAACTAGTGAAGTGTATGAAATGCACAAATTTTTTAATACTTACCTCTTTAGTGTCCGTATGCAACTTGCTAACTTGAACATTACCGACACATTTAATTGTAGATTTAACAGTTAAGCTATTAAAGTTCGTTATAATGGGAGAAAGTAATCTCTTAGCCATTGTAAATAGTTAAAAAAATATTAATGAACACTGACAATATATTAGCTATGTAGATTTTAACTTAACGTCATAGAAAATTCAAAAATATTGTATGAAATATAATATATAACATTTTAATTTGCTACTGGAAAATAGTACATTTAATTTTAGGTAAGCGACCAAGATAACCTCGCAAAGCAGCGGTTCGCCGCGGAATACTCATTTCAAGGGCGCGTAACGTCATGTTATATTATATCTACATCTACAGTTATCGCATTGCGCCATTATTAACACTTATTGTACTGATTATATAAAATTTATTGGACTTTGCCTTTGAAAAGTATTCTTTCAAAGTATTAAATTAAAATAAAACATTTGACATTCGTAGGAAAACTATGCTTATGATATCACAACACATGTTCGTCCCGTCCGTCATATAAGAGATGACGTCAGTCAGTCAGTATAAAATCGGTACTTGTAGTCAGTCAGTATAAAGACGGTAACGGTGGTGTTTTTTCCTTAACTTGCAAGTCTTGCAATACCTTCTCCAAACAAATGATCTAGAGTAAAATATTGTAAAATCCATTTCGCTTCTTCGGT
Source organism: Agara michaeli (assembly GCA_018245675.1). Classification (NCBI taxonomy): domain Eukaryota; kingdom Metazoa; phylum Arthropoda; class Insecta; order Lepidoptera; family Hesperiidae; genus Agara; species Agara michaeli. The sequence continues at coordinate 5,087 of DWDX01004779.1, read as the reverse complement.
CGGTAGGAATTATTATTAGAATTCTTTGTAAAGAACGAATTGCTCATCGTGGCATAATTATTATAGATCTGGCAATTTTAACTTGGATTGTAAATTAACAAACACTTATTAAAACAACAAATATTGTATACTATGTAGTTCATTTATTATTTTTAAAAATAATTCACTGTGTGTCTTAATTTTCTATGTACAAAAATATTTAAAAACCATTAACGAGTTTACGTACTCGTTTAACATATACCTAATGTGATGTTACACGTCATTACCTAAATATACATCTATACATGTATATCAAACAACTTATTTTCAAATTGTTTGTGTAAATTTTTTTCGGTAACATTATTAATACAGCAACCCGCGAACAAGCTCAATTGCAAAATTTATTGATTAGGATCATCGGTCCGTAGTCGAGTAGGAATTAAGCAATTAAAAATGTACAAAATATCACAAGATTTGTAATATCTACCGTTATTCTTCACCTCATCTTACATTAAAAACTAAATCTAGAAATGAGTAAATTGAGTATCTCCAAACATTTCAGTAACGACCTAAGACGTTCAAAATTTAAGAAGAACATTGTATGCATCGGAAATTGTATTTGTTTACTTGTTACATTATTCTTTTTTACAATAATTACAACATATATAATTAATGGTTAATTGGAATACTGCCATACTTCGGAGGTATATGTAGGCTCACTTATAAAGTTGCCTTTTGTAATCCCGTATTAATTTCTTTATATGTAGGTAATATCTATTTTTGGTTGGGAGAACTTAGGTCACCATTAAAGTTACAGATCAAGGTAAAATTCGTTGCTTATGAGCATAGAGAAGGCGGAATAGAAGCATCGAAGACACCCTGTCGCAAAGCTGTGAGTACCGGCCAGGGCTGGCATGAGCAACTTCCTCTCCAATCATCCAAGTCGAGAGCCCATAACGCAGCGCCTCTAAATCCAGCACGGGAAGCTGAGGCAACGACCCTGAATACTTCATCTGGTTTTAAATAAGATATCCAATGAGATCCATGTATCGCATATGATCCTTCTGCACTGGATACTTCTTTCCAGTTCCGTGATTTCAGATATCCGCAAACCTATATTAAAAATAAACATTATTAAACGGTGAATATTACAGTAAACATGTAAGTAATAAGTACACCACCTATACAAAACTATAAAAACAAAATTAAGAATTATTATAAAAAGATAAGATAGCTAAAAATTCGCGATTTAAATCATTGATGTGACGAGAGATAAAATTAACGGAAAAAGTTTTCATATAAGTTGGTTAGATCTCACACAGAGTCGCACATATGAACAACAGAGTATTCGTTTTCATAGTACTTCTCTACGTACCTATTTGGTTCTTGAGATGCAGATATGGCAATAACACAGGTATTTAACTTCCTATGAACTTAATAAGAAACGCAAGGAAATCTGTCGAGGGCTGCCATTAAATGAACATACATTTATTACATACATTTTACAATTACGTATTTTTTAACAATTACTACTATTAACTAGACTCCGGATAAAATAATCCCAGTCTGCAATGTACGTAAAAGAAAATCATATTTAGTAAGAAAAGTTCAACTGGACCACATTTTACCTCATAGTAGGCGAGGAAGCCGGGCACGGCGGTGTAGGGGCCAGGCGGCGCCGGGCCGGTGGCCGGCGCGTGCAGGCCGGCGGCCAACGTGCTGCGCAACGTCAGGGCGCGCGCGTACGCCGGCACACTAAGCACCAGCTGGCGCGCGGGCGCCGTGCGGGACCAGTACGCGAGGATTTTAATCTGAAAGGAAGCATTGTTCTATTTTCTATAGCTGTATTGTCGCAAATAGTCTTAAATGAGAGCATCCACTATAAGGCTATGCTATCGCAGTCAGCGGGCACGAGGCGGATGCGGCGTGTGTATTTGTAACACTGTCTTAGATCTTGGGTCAACCCTATTTGCGTGATTGTGTAGAGAACGGTTCTCATCTGTAATTGAGGGAGGGCTGGAGCAGACTCCAGGACGTTGTTCTATTTGTTGTGACATTTGATACATTTTACAAAGCAAGCCATTTCTTTAGTTCCTTTTGATGAATGTTTCTAATATATATCGTGTAGTTATCAAAGTATAGTAACATTTTACAAACTGACATGCTACAATTACAATTATATCTAAATTAAAAATATGATTAGAAACAGTTGAACTTACAATGTTATTTCCATATTTGTCATTAGTTTCCAGGGGTAGTAGATATGATGTTCTTTTACTTTGAAGACCATAATAATCGTTGGCGGCTATTGCCATCCAATCAAGAGTAGCGATCAGTATTTCTGAGTCATAAGCGACTGAGGCCACTTCAGGATTCGGAGACACTATGGCTGACAGTTCCAAGTTGTGGTATCGCAAAGATTTAGCAAGTTCTGCTAATAAAGCGCTGAAGTTATCCTTCTCGGAAGTGTCTCGAATGTCAGTGCAAGGTGCCTGAAAACAATGTACGCGATTAACATTAACATCTTTAAAACACTGCAGCACGCACGCACGTAACAAGTTTGCCAACGTTTGAATCCAGACTCCTCGGAGCGGGAGTCTGGATTTCAAACCACTAGGCTATCACTGCTCTTACATTTCATAACTACCTTTAATATCATACATTTTTGATGCCTTTACCTTTATTTTTCGTGTTTTACAGTTTGTTATATTGAATTCTAAATAGTATGGTTTATTGATCACGATACTCGTACATATATCTAGGTACTTACCTTTTTACAAACGGGATATTGCCAGGCAATTTGAACCCCATCAAATTTCCACCTGCGTATGAACTTCAGCACCGATTGGACAAAGGTCTTTCTACTATCGCTGTTGGAAGCCATATCGGCCCATTTTTCCCCTTCAGAGTCTTCAATGCCACCCACGCCGAGAATTATTTTAACTCCCTTTACTTTAAATTCCGTTATTTTACCGTAGAAGTCTAGTGATTAGAAATAAACAAATATAAGTGATTGTTATACTACTACATATTTTAATAAATCATCGTGTGGCAATTAATTTATTAATACAAAATTTTGAAAATTATTTTAAAGGTTCTTTTTTACTTGACTACATATTAAAAAGCGATTTTACAGTGTAGACAATTATTAATCAAATTTAATATTTCTTGGATGCATTTTATTTAACATGATAAAGAAAATATCAATACTAGATATGAAAAATTTAATTACCATTAGCGATGTCCAGTTCGGGGTTGCCGGGCACGATTTTGTAACTATTCTTGTCAAAGCGAGCCCATGAGTAAATAATGTGCGTGCATAGACTGGGATCCACGTGCTCAGGACGGAAACTGCCGTTATTTGGCCTTTAACAAGATTATATTTTTAGTTAAGAAATAAAACAATATTTTAACACATTAAACTAATACTTGTCTTGGCGTTTATGAATATTTTAAGATGGATAAACTGATAATAATAATTTAGGTTTACTGTCTCTTGTCTTTATATTTCTTAAGTTACTTTTGGTTTTTTGACAGCAATATTCAAGAACCGAATAAATTCATCTTACATTTCGGGTAAATAACATTTTAAGTTCTATTTACCTGTAGTATGCCCAGTTAGTGAAATAGCAGGCTATTATTGGCTTCTCCTTAATAATTTCTTCGGTATCAGCCCCAGTGATTCTCAAATTAGCCTTGCCCCTGCAGCGTGATTTTTCTGGTAAGTCGCAGTGGTTCTGCAATAAAACAACGACGCTCTACATTCATAATAACATAATATAAGACAATTGAAGATTATAACATTATGTTGCCAGAAATAATGCTATGTGGTAACATAGCGCTGAAATTCAAATATCGTTCAGTAATTCAAAATATCTTTAAATACTGTATAGGTATATTCTGTAATGTATGTATATTCTGTATGTATGATATTATGACATATTCATAAAATTAAGAAGTACACAGCGAATATATTGACTTATCAGCTGAACTACCTTATTCCAATACAGCGTGGATGGGCAGGACAGTTGGATATACTCTTCGTTGATGCACAAGTAATACTTTCTGCAATCCGACTCGTCTTCTTTGAACGTATTGCCCGAACATGGCTTACCTTCTAGTGAAGCGCCCTACAATTATAATCACATTCGGTAAATATTACAATACATACATAATTTTTCCTGTCCTCTATTTATTCTTCATTCTTTTCTACACCCAATGACAGCAATATGGGAAAGGTGAAGGTTTTACAGGAAAAGTTCATTTTTGGTATTTTTATGGCATAGGGTGCTATCTGCGTTACGTTTGCCTAAGATTAAGAAAATTAAGATCAATAGAATCTAGACTATGATAGTAATGATTGTTGTACTATATTTCGTCATAATGGCATTTTGATTATCCAGGTATAAGCAAAATTACTCAAAGGTATTCAAAGACCCAATGACGTGTGCAAGCAATCTCAGTAAATCTAAGTGGCTATTTAAGGAATTTCCCACAAATAACATTCGATTATTCTAAAAGATTAACTAAATGGAAGACGTTTAGCATATAGTGGACCTGTAGACTATATTGACAACATCGTAATTTATATAAATACAAATATGAATCATTTACATCGCTTTCAATTTCGGTATCACCCAACACATTCGAGGGTTTATCTTCAGGTTCTTGTGGTACATTTGGTTGTTCGACTTCTGGAGCTGCTGACGGACTTTGTACTGGAAACGAACAGACGCTCATAATTATACATTTTTTTTTCATTTTTCACCTTTTTATTAACCTAAAGGAAACAAAAAATAGGTAGGCTTGACAATAAATAGAGATTTTGATAATATGAAACACAGAATATTCCTCTTATCAGAAGCGTGACACAAACATTGAATATAATCTATAATATAAAAATGAATCCCAAAATGTGTTGGTAAGCGCAAATCTCGAGAACAGCTGAACCGATTTCGTTAATCCTTTTTTTATAGTATTCCTTGAAGTACGAGGATGGTTCTTACGGGGAGAAAAATTTAAAAAATGGCGTGAAAAAGTATAAAAACAACACTTTTCTGTACGCCTATACAAAAGACACGTAAAAGTATACTTAAAAGTCAATTTGA
>DWDX01004778.1:0-11266 GCA_018245675.1 Agara michaeli | reverse complement strand
CCTCTGCCTACCCCTTAGGGGATTACAGGCGTGATGTTACGTTTACGTTTATAAAAAAAAACAGTTTTGATGTTTTCTTTTTGACCCTTTTGTTGGTCCACTGCTGGACCGGGTCTCCTCTCATGGTGAGAGGCCATAGTCTACCACGCTGGCCAAGTGCGGACTGGTAGACTTTTGATGTTACCGTATTATGTGGTTTTGAGGTTACTGTATAAAATTTTCTTTAGCAAATAATGTGTTTTTGCAAGTAATTCCAGTAAAGATCCTACGTTTTTTAATTGTCCTACGAACATTTGTCATGTTGGTACTTTTCAATTGTCGAACTTGCATTATGGTGTATATTTCATTTTAGTGATTATAATGCAACCAAATTTGACAGTGCGGTGTAATATATCTAACAAAATATCTGTTCCACTCAATTTAGATGACATTGATAGATAAGTAACCGATTTAAGTTCTATTGTAGATTAGTTCTGTTTTGTTCTGTTCCTTGTTGAACGTTTTCTTGTTCCAAATTTAATTTTGTTCTTGCAAATCTTATTATTGTGGATGGTAATATAAAAGAGAAGCAATGGATCAGTGTTACCATAAAATATATATATATTTGCTTATTGTTATTAATCTTTTTTAAAATTATTGTGTTACTTATGGAACTTATTCAATTTTTTATCGTTATTTTTATTTATACTTATTATTTTTACTTATTCATTATTTTTGTCATTGATCTGTCCTAACACCAATCATTAAAAGCATTTCGGATATACAATGTGACCAAGTTTATACGGTTGTCCGGTTTTACGATAAATTTTTGTACCATTTTTATGCTTATGAAATATACCTGTATATTTATGTAAAAGCTCAATGTTAGTCAATCAATTAACAGAAACTTAAACTAAAGAAAAAGATATGAATTTTGGAACTAACCCTTATCTAGTCTAGCCGTTATGTCTTTAACCCTATTTCTGTCTAGCCATCGGATATAGGTGACCCGTGAAACAAAAAAAATTGGAGCACATTTCATAAAGCTGGCCTGTTTGTGAGTTTTCTCTTCGTAGTGGCTTGAAGTATATCTAGACAGATCTTCATTTATTACACTCGAACGATGAAATGCTGCCAAAGAAAAAAAATCTGTGTTTTTTTGAAGAAAAACGGTGTCAAAATTGAAACCGTTCAACTAAGTCCACAGACCCAGTTCTCAAGCGAGTGTAAACAGACCGATAAGGGTTCTACGTTTACGTGAGATCAGCCTCAAACGGGAGATACGATTTCAATCATGGCCGACCGGATATGTACCTTTCGATTTAACTTGCAACCTTCAGTGGAGCGGCGAGATCAGATATAAGTACTTATGATATACTAGTATTGAATGGTGCGCTTAACTTTTATGGTCTATGGTTTTATCTAGCTTTCTCCCAAATTGTGGGGATGTACTACACTCCTCTGCCCACCCCTTAGGGGATTACAGGCGTGACGTTGACTCTGAGTCTCTGAGTCACTACTAGAAATTCTAAATTACAGACTCTGAGTCACTACTAGAAATTCTAAATTAGAAAAATCCAACAGTACCCAGCCCGGGATTTGAACCCAGGACCTCCCGATCGGCAGTCGCGCTAGCAACCGCCCGACCAACGAGGCAGTCATTTTTTCATTAAGATTTTCATAATGTTGTTTATTACTAAGAAGCTATATAAAATCGTGTTTTCTATTCGTACAATACAATGTTAAAAAACAAGTTAGCTAACTGTACGTGTATCTAAATATCACAGTCGGTAGAGAGAGCCTTTCAATGTAACTTTTATAGGCGTATCGGAAAACGATATTTCGTTTATTTTGTAATCAATTACAATTTACTTCTTCCCCTTTTGAAGATCGAACATAAAGTGCGATTTCAAAGTTGGGATAGTCGCGTTTAGATCCTAACTTAGTAAGTTAGTCTTCACAGTTTTCTTATAAATTGTAAATGTAATTAAATATAATTATACAACAAGGTTATTTATTCGTTCGAGTCGGTCGCCGGTCAGCCGATTGCATGTTATGGATAAATCAGTGTTAAATTTATTAATTTCATGCGGAAACATAATTGGTGAAGGTTATTAAATATGTCAATGTCACGTTAAGTAACGAAACTAGTATAAACAGTTTTGATCATACGCACAGCCGAGTGGCCAGATAGTATTTGGCATAGATGAAACATAATACCTGGACGAAGTACTTTTCAAACTTAGAGTAAATATACGTAAATCTATTAGGCAAACATGCCACTTCGTAGGCCACAGAGCTTTCCAACAGTCGAGATTGCGCTCAAATGCCAGTTAAAACAGTACGCGATATTGAAGAAAAATTTCTTTTTTCTACGCGGTGGATTCCCATGACCACAGTTGAGCCTTTGAAATTCTCAACAAAGATTATGTGACCACCACCACATTTGAATACGAAAACAATTTCCTCTCTCAGAGACTTTAATAACCTATTATGGTGTGTGGCAGTATGCGTGAGATATTCGAGCCACGGCCTCCTCAACTTTGGATGACTGCGGTTAACCGCTTGCCGGGAACCAGCCCAGAACATAATTCGAGCTTTGTTGGCACGCTCGTCTTCGACGTTTGTAATGTTGCCAATATCCCCAACATAGAATATCTTTTCCTAAACATTCCAATGATTTATCTCGGCTTAAGGCCACTTTCGGCATTTTCGAGCTCGTAGAACGACGTAAGTTACTATGTCGAGGTCACCGGTCGTGACATGTGCTATCGGCTACACTATGCTCGTTCCAAGTCAGTTTCGCTGTGATCGTTGTGTTTATATGGAGACGTAAGTACTTACAATATCAATTCGCTTTCTAGAAATGTCTGTACAGTTCTTATTGCGTCATCCAATTGCATAGTTATGTCGGGCTTACAGTAGTTGTTGTTTTAACTTCGTTATTTATCGCACACTCTTCTCGAGGACTCTTTCCGCATCGAATGGAGCCCTGAACTATCCTATTAGCGTACATTCTCCAATGTAGATCATATCGGCACTAGCTCCGTGTTTTATAATGGACACTTGTGTCGTTGTAGATATTTTAGTTATTACATCGGCACCGTGTGCATGTTTAAGTATTCAACGATCCATTTCGTACTAAGACTAGTCTTATTAAAATTATTCAATGTTTATGAATACGTTCCTAGTTTCAACATAAGCTATGCTTCAAGTGGACTCGTCGGTGACACCGTTTCCTACTCGATTTCCATAAAAGGGTTGCGCGTGCGTATTTCGCATTATGTAAATATGATTTCTGCGCTGTACGCTTCTCGAGCGTATTTGCCTGTGACATGTCTCTAATTGTCTATCAAGTTCAATGTGACATCATCCATATCTAAAATATCACCGTTTGAAAATGGAATTGTTAAAAAAGGGTTGGTTTTTTTTAAAATACGTTTAATAGCTTTCCATTTCTGTCAATTAAGGACCGTTCATGTTATTTGAGTGTAGGCGTGAATTAATGTGTCTTTATCGATTGAAACGTTCTCGTTTCCAGTTATTTTCGATACAAAGCAATTTAACGGAATTAAATGATACATTTGTATGTACTTTTTTCTTCCATAGGTTAGTCAATATATTCCTTATTCAATACAATTCCTATTTATCTTTTAGCAGCATTGTATGTTTCACGAGTATATCAATAGTTTATTTCCCTTTTGAAAAGGACGATGACATATTTATTGTTCATATATTTTATGAGCAATTTGCAGCCCTATTTAAAATTATGTACTTGTAACGATATAGGTATATTATGTATTATGCTACAAAATAAATATTACACTCTTACTGGTCTCCCTTAGACAAGACGTTTTTTATCGGTTATCTTAAACAAAGTACTAGTGGAACGAGTCGATAAAGAGTTCGATGCTACAATTGTAATGTTAAATGGTGCTATTATTTCAAGCCAGTCGTGATATATTGCAGGCTCATGATCATTGAATTCGTTCTGTAATGTGAGTTTTATGTGTTGCGTATTTCTGATGTCTGCTATTGTTTGTAAAATTTCTCTTGTTCTGCTTCTGTTTGTGTAATATTATAGGGGTTCGTTAAGATTTTATTCACAGTACTAGCTTCTTGTTTACGTGTTACAATCTAATAATAATCCTTTAACAAAGCTTCCATTCCCAAAACAATCGTATTAATTTCATGATTTGCTCTATTGTTCATTTTTACTTTTGTTTCGCGCATAACACTAACTCGTCTAGATAACATTAAAGTCAATTTTCCTCATGTGTAAATGTCGAATTTAAAATTCAAATTTAAATTCGGTTCCTGCGAGTCGATAGTGAATGCAAATGAGCCTGTTTGCACCACGGAAGTGTTCCAGTTAACGTTTTCGTTATATATCGTTGAGAGCTATATTACTTCGATAATAGTAAATCGTGAGCTCAAGTTTTGTAATTATTACGTATCGGTTACTTCATCGTTCACTTATTGTAGGATTTCAACAGATTTCCCTAACTGGTATAACAACTTCTAAGTTATCGTGGCGTAGGAGAGGTGAATATTCAAAAATGGATCGTTATTGTAAGGAGGCGATAAAACTAATGATCCGTTCAGCATTTACTGCTGCTATCGATCGCAATATCACAATACGTCTTATTGCCCTCGATTTTCTGCTGTGACTTGGCGGTTCTGTTATGGTGTCAATGATAATTTTATAGCCGTAGTACGGTATCTCATAATCTGCAAATCCAATTATTCAAATGGCTTTTTCTTTTTAAGGCTCATCGAAAAATTCGTTTCGGACATTTTCTAAGTAATCTGTGAACTGTTGAATCTTACGTGTTGCGATTGTGAATTATAACACGAACATGAAGAATAAACAGTTGTAGCAAATCATAATGTTTTGACTGAAACGTTGATAATTTCTGAACATGATACTAACGATCCAAGTGATATAAGCGCAAGAAACTTGAGTGATAAAAATTTTGAAGTGATCGTAATCTCTATTGATGCAAAATCGTGGCAAAGTGGCGAAGTCGGAGTCTTGCGTCGTGCTCGTGGGTGAGGGAAATGCGGACGGATGTTGCTCCTGCTCGGGCATGAGGATCGGTGAACTCGGCGGAGTATTACTGGAAGCAGCGAAGCTGACGCGCTCTTGGTTTTGTCAGAAGCCTGGATACGGGTAAGTGGCCGTTTGTAGCTGATGTACAAATTGGAAGGTCGTAACCGTAATCCATCTGATGCGGTCCGACTTGCTTTATCTTTGCTTTATTACAAAATTGCTTTGAAATCTTTCGCGCCTGTCGTCCATAGATCAAAGGTCGTGATATAAGCAATTTTTGTATGCAACTATAGAATTTAAGTGGTTTTGTAAGTGTTTGCTCAACATTAATGAAATCCACTTAGTTACAAACAACAAGCATTATGTAAACTCTTATAAATTGCAATTGAACACATTCAAAGGACCTATTTAAATATTTCCATTAAAGCATTGCCAATGTATTTACTGAACAACAATGTATACTCACGATTCTCGATAGTTTCACTGCATCGAAGGCATAAAACGTAGCAAACGTTCGAATTCAACCGCTGTAACGGATATAAGCAATAATATTTATCTACGCCAAGTGACCAAAGGACGTACAGTAATGTTACGTCACAACCGCGAACCATTATCTTGGGAAGTAAGCCTAATAAGTTTTCCACCTGGCACCGAATAGCTTGTAGCTAAGTTTCGTTAAGTATTCTTGGATATGTTTATTTAACATATTGTAACAAGTATTCCAACTCGAAGCTCCTATTAACCTTTGTGTTCTACGTGTTTATGCAAAACTTAACTTTACTTACTGACGCGGTAAAGTAAACACTTACGTTATGGTTTTTTTTTTAAAGAATACCCTATCGTTAAATTAGCTCGTTGAATTTGTCAAACATTTTTCAATTATTATTTTCATTTCAATATTTATCCAAAGTGGACATACTGCATAAAGCGAATGGTATTTTGAACCAGATATTATCCTGGTGACCTATTTGAACCGCACTGCAGGCTGATCTAGATGCTAGAGTACCTGGATCTGTGCCAGAGGAATCGGTACCTTTTATGTAACTAATGGAGTTTCGTACAGTCAGCGAAATTCTTTTCGTCTACTGCACGATGTCTGTACTGTAGGTAAATTCCAATACGTCTGCCTACGGGCAGTGCGATAAACATATTGTACCTATTAGACTCTGTTTTAATAGTGATCTTGGAATTAGGTTGCGAGTACCTCTTCTTCATTGTATTTTCTGCGATTTTTTTCAGAGAAACGTATGTAGATATATGCATGTATTAGAAATTTAGTTCAGAACAAAACGACTACGTTTTGATTGATCAATCAACCTTTAATTGTTTGATTAGGTTATTTTACTTGTGTATTTTATTATGACCTACTTTCATAGACATATCTATTAGTGTCTTATTGATATGTTGCTGGTAGAATAGAATTATTTGAATATTCAAGTTTTATTTTTTACAAAATCTCTTGATTGATGGAATATTTTGAATAAAACTAAATTGGTTCGACCTTGTATTTGGCTAGATTTATAAGTATTCATGCGTGTATGCCGTTTATAACGCGCGATATAAACGATCATGATGGTTTGAATCGTTTAGGCCACATAAATAAATTTTGTGGTGAAATTGGTGTCAGACCCGAGGAAGATTGATGTGTGTATGTAAAAATGTATAGACTTAGAACACAGGACCTTATACTTACGGGTTGCCGATTGATTGACCGATCTAATGAGGATGGCGATTTTGTTTGAAATTGTTTACATGGATTAAAATACTATAAAGTTAGGATCTCCTTTTGTAAGTTAGGGAGTTACTGTTTTTCTGTGGTCCATTTAATTTAAACGGTTTATATATCTCAAAGATAACAGCACGGACGCATGCAAGCGCGGTGATAAACAATTTCTCCGCAAGACTGTCGAAGAGCACGGAGTGAAATCGCCAAAAACGAAAGCCGCAAACCATTTAGTTCTAACCAGGCAATCTCTCACAGAGGCTGCCCAGTATAATAACTGACTATTTTTCATGAAACTGGGTCGACCCTGCAACGCGCTGCATTCGAGCGTATTAATCAACTCTGCGCAACCGAATGGAAGGCTCCCTCGAACCCCCCCGTACCAACAATCGAGGGGGGTCAGCGGTCACTGTCGTGCCCCATTTGACAAATAAACTGCACTACAGATACTTACCGAGTGCTCCAAATAGGTTCGAAGTTTTACAAATTTTAATATTGTCAGCGGCTCGCTAACGATCGCGCTCGTAGAAATTAAGTCGCCAGAGCTTTCGGCAAATGAGCGCTCCGCCGGCGAAAACGAGTCAAAAATTAGTGCCGGCTTCGTTAGTAACTGCCGATTTTGAAATATTCGATTCAATATTGCTTGTTTCGTTACTGTGGTAGCTTTGAAATAGTTGCTTTATTTCACTGTATTCGCTGATGGATGTTGATATTGATGGGTGAGTTGATAGAATGAGTATAACAGTGTTTATAGTGCGCGATATTTTTCTTCACTCTTGATAAAGTTGACGCTAGTGAAATTTCTGTTAACAGTAGGCACACAGTAGTCGACATTGTGACGGATAACGTGGAACTGACCAATCTGAGTTACAAAACATGTTCGACTTCACAAATTTAACTTACATTAGAAATCGCTTACTGTAACATTAATTCAATTTTACATAATGGAGAATTCCACGAGGCTTTGCTTTGGCAACAGTCCAGCGGAGACCGTAGGGTACGTATTAATTGGCGGACTTTAATGTGAGAATTTAACGTGCAATAAAAACTTATTGTTTGGTTAATGTTTGTGAAACGCGCTTTGTCGAGAGATGTAATCTATGTATATAAAACAGGAAGGTGACAGACTGACGGACTCGGAGATCACCCAAAAAGCGAAATGGATGTACTTAAAATACTGAAATTTTGCAGATAGGTTCTTTGCTTTATGTAAGTGACCACTAGGAAGGGATTTTTTTGGAATTCCATATATAAGGCGTAAAATAGAGGTAGTAATTCTTTATGAAAATTTGTCGGTATAGAAGTTAGACGCTTGAAATTATGGATTCATATGATTAATAAAAAAATATATTTATTGGTTTTTGGAAATTAAATTTCTGAACGAGTAAAGCCGCGGCCATGTGCTAGTGGATTTATAAATCTTTGGAAAAATAAAACTCGTAATGCGCTAACGGAACTTGGGCCTTACGCTTGATTTCACACGAACGGTCCTTTTGTTTATTATTGTGTACAATTTGGTGTGTTACCTGCATACACATTTCAGACGGTATGAAAAGCATCAGTCTAATTAGCAATGTGTGTGGGTAGAGAAATTCGCTTGGAATTATATTAAGTGCTGTCCCAACTTTGTACTCGGTACATACTTCACTGGAAGTGACAGCTATGAGGAAGAGTCGGTTAATATAATTCCCCACTAACACTTGCTGCTTCTGCTACAGAAGATATTAATTTATAACCTATGTGGGAAGCAGGAGTACGTGTTATGATATTAAATAAATTAGTTCTTTGTATGTGAAAGATTTTTTCAAAATCTACTGATCGGATCTTTCTACGGTTTTTACTAAATGATAGTGGAATTCTTGAGGTAGGTTTAGGTTAATAGTACATTATGGTTTTGATGTAAACTAACTGAAATATAACGATTACTGTTGAAGAGGTAGCGTGAAAAACTTTCGTCGCGGACGAAGCTTGAACAGAATATGTAGTTTGAAATAATGATAAGAAAATAAAACTTAAGGAAAAAGATAATACACGCTAAAAGAGTAACGAAAATGGATGGAAGTAGAAAACTACGCATTTTCCTTGTATCATTTTATTTAATTAGAAATATAACAGAGCGAGAGCCCAACGTTTTCCCAATAGTAAATTAGGAAGGTTAATAATGTTACATAGCTACCAGCTGTTGATCGATGGCAATGCGTGTTCCCTTCAACGTTATTAACAGATACGTTTATTTTGTAAACATCAACTCAATCTCAGTCCGATGTTTAATGGCTTTGTTCTTGTTTATTTTTGCACTGTATTATTCCCGTTATTTTTGTTCATTAAGGGAGCGCTACGTACACTTTCATGTTGATTCATTTCTATTGTTGTTATTATTATTCGTAGGTAATTAATTCTCCTTCTTGTACTCGACGATTTCATCTCATTTTGCATCCTAAAGCTGCTTGGGTTTTGCATTTTATATTTTTGTTATCGCAAATTGATTCGAAACGTGTGTGATCATCGAAACGGAAAAGCGCTTTCCGTTGTATACGCCAATTAAACTATTTTGTCGAGTTTGTGAATGAAGCGCTGATTTAGCGGATCCGTTGGTTTTCAGCAAAAAGCACATTCAACGCTCATACGTACTCCGCGTTCGGTGAATGGACTTTATTCGATTAAAATAATTAGCGTTCACGCTCTTTGCACATGAACGGAATATGTTTAAGAATAATACAAATTTACGCTGAGTTGTTATGTTGAGTTTTTTTTGTTGTTAAATAACATAGCCAAGCGTTTGACTGCTATCTAGCCTGATAGTAAGTGAAAAATGGAGCCTAAGGAAAAAATTTTGATTTTTTTTTTTTTATATTTCTGAAAGCAGACTCTTGTCAAGCGGTGAAAGCTTAAAAGGGTTGATCGTGATGTTAATATTGCATTTTTGGGATATAATACGAACCAATTGCGTCTTACTGGTGGGAAAGGCTGTTGTTAACATTGATAAATTGTGTAGTTTGAACAGTGATCGAGTGATATCACGAAATTGTTGTTCAAGTCGAATCCTTTTCATTGCATTTCTACAATTTAACGGTTAACCTTCGGTGAAAACAATGTGAACAGCACAACTATTAACCCCCTCCCCCCCCCCGGCAGATTTCTAAACAGCACCATAGATATTAACGTCGGCGACATCGAACGCCAGATCGAAAACTATTCAAATTGCAGCCTCCGCGTCCGTTTTCACGGACTTTCTAAACGGAACGCGCTCGTGACTGTCGGTTGATATTCTCTCGATGCTAAACACTTGTACACGATCCTCCACTCCCGGGGCCATCCGTGAACTGTGCGTTCTTTGCACGTGAGGTTATCGACTCTGGCGTTTGTTTGTTACGCTTTGTGTCTGTTGCTTTTGACGTAAAGGCGTTTTCTAATTAGCGCTACTGTCGTCTTTATGCGACGCGTGCCGCGTGTTCTTGGTTATTTCAGTTGTCATTTGTTTTTCGTTCGTTTGTGCTTATATAGCCTGGAGTGGTGTTTATATATCAGACGAGTAATATCCCGGTAGATATTTTGGCGCGTTCTCCGCTAGTTTGCTTACGTATAGATCGAACCTGTTCTATTTGTTTGCACAAGTTTCATTTAAAGTAGCTACTACATCCTCACCTTAGGGACTAGTAAATAATCTTAGCTCTGTAATATTTAGGGCGTTAATATTAAACCTATCTGTGTTTTAAAAACGAAACTACTAAACGCTTTTGTTTCGCGGTTACAAATTTATCGTTAGATTACGTCAGCTTGGAAAATGTATCACAGTATGTTGTAAAGAACAAAATGCACGTTAATATGTTACTCGAACTTAATGTTAATAATATAAATTGGTCGAGTCAATTTGTTGCACAATTATAATGTGAATTTTAATAATTCCGCGTTAAATGTGAGTGATCTTACTGATTCTTTGTCACTGTGACATCAATGGACCCTGGCTTGTCCTTTAGGTCGTTTTTAATGACGTGGAAAAATTCGAAGGGGTTTTCATCCGTTCTCTTTACTCTGTTTAAATGGATATGTAGCAATTCATATATTTAACTGATATATTTAACAAAAGATAATAACGATGTTACTACATATTTTTATACGACTTCTAATTTAAATTCAATATTAGGTCTTCTCAATGCGTCGAAGAACAAGGGTGCGGTTTGAAAACGAACCTTCATATTAATTTTTTCTGTTTATGGTGACGCTATAAATACGGATGAAGTCAGACTTAAATAACACGCAGCCTAATTTGGAAGGGCTGCATGTAAGTTAGGTCGACTATAGCGTGAAGGTATATTTGGCGTTGTTCGAAATACGGATTCATTTTAACTTTGTAACGTTAGGTTAACTAGAATTTTTTGAAAATTTACCTGTTTTAAAAAACTCACTTTCAATACTTTTCGATATCCTTTATTACTAAATATTAATGGATTCGAAATATTGCCTACGAATTCTGTGGTTTTACCAGTTACAGCCATATTTGCCCCCCCCCC
>DWDX01004777.1:0-11267 GCA_018245675.1 Agara michaeli | reverse complement strand
ACACAAATGTTTGTCCCGGGTGGGAATCGAACCCACGACCTCCGGTTTTGCAGTCAGGGTCTCTAACCACTCGACCATGACACCAGTCTTTTTTATATTGATGATTGACTAGCCTGTTGGTGTAAATTATTTAGGTATTAGGAACAGATAGTATTATATAATACAACAACCACATACGACAGCTAATATGAAGCATAATTTATTCAATTACCAATCCTTACTTGAGGCTTCGTTCGCGTCATCATGGTTACAAAAAAAAACAATAGATAAATAAGTAATATCTGATCGGATGATAAATAATTACTATGACAAATATTTAAATCGATCTATTAGTTATTACGTTATGACTTGTTCTAATTTTTGGTTCAGATTTTCGACGAAATTACTCGGAAATTACTCACGACTCTCAGTAGGATACCAATTATTCCAATCTTCCTTTTGTTCCTCTCTATCACGATGTGGTTCTTAACGTATTGGCCCAATTCCTCTTCGAAGGTCGTGTTCACGTTCGCCCCGAGCATTGCGGACTCCAAGTGGTACAAATACGGAATTAGACCCTCCACACCGTGGTCGAACTCATGATTCCCTAGAACCTATCGTCAATAAAAACAATGAACCATATTGCGCTCTTGGTGAAAATAAGCAGTAGTTTGAAGTTACTTGTTGATTATTATAGTTTCAGTCGTATTTGGTACTTTAGAATGCGTTTGATTGACCAAGCCCTTTGGGTATTGATTGAGTAAACACGAAACCTAATATGTAATGGACATTGAAATAGGTAACGTTGTTCCTACAGGTACTATTCTAGAACCAGAACAGGTACAGTTACGATGTCTCCTGCCTTTCGTAAGAGGTAAGGCAAGGTAGGGGAAGAGACTCAACTATCCTGAGAAGAGCCTCATAAGGGCGCTGCAAAGAGTTCCACTGCGTGACTTTTGGAGACAGTGAAGTTCTCCAAACAGCGGAATGGCAGGTCACCGAGGGAGTTTTACTGAGCAAAAATCCCATATAAGCTGGTTTCTTTCAAGGCGGTAATTTTTGCAGGTTTCCCCGTTACCGAACCAAAATAACCTATCACCGTACGTGTTTTAAATTTCCACAAACACCGCTATTTTGTTTGTAGTACTGTAGATAGGTTTTGTACCATTCAATATTAAAAACATACATGAGCATCATGCGGCAGCATGTTCATGAAGTGCTGGGTCACGTTCCATCTCAGAAAGTTGTACCATATAGTGCCTTGAAAGGTGTCCCCGCCGTTTAATAGGATTGAATCAGGCTCCAGTTCCATGAGCTGCTTGACGGCTGTGTACAGCCGCGCGAACCCGCCGATACATGCCGCGACGCTGGGGTTACATACCCCGCCCGTCGGACTCACTTCATCAAAACTGTGATGAAAATTATATTAAGTATGTATTCAATACAAAAAGATTTTTTAAATTCCTCAACTGAATTTAAAATGTAAATCATTTTGCGTTGATATCAACGTCTAAAATATTACTTTCGTGTGTACAGGTACCTAATACGCATTAAGGACACGCATATCAATTTTGTTGGAGAACACTCCCACAGTTCTTTCTCTGGCCGATCATAAAACTATTACTGTGTCCCAATATTCGGATGTCAATATAAAATTTACAAGGATCACAATTTATTGATGAGCATGGCAAGGCCAAAATGAATAAGAAAAATACTCACTGTGCATGAAAATCATTGTAGTGTATTATATTCAGGTCATACAATTCCAAGTCACTTTCCGCAATAACCGCTCCAACTCCGAGCACCCACAAAACACTTCCGAATATTGCCCTCATGGTGACTCTCAATTGTCGCTACAACCACCAGATGTGGTGGCTAACGAGAAATAATTTGAAAAATATATATCAGCGAGATAAACAACATTCATATGGATTATCTATCTCATGACATTGGTGATACTAATGCTTACATATTATGTAAAATTGTTGGTACATATGTTTGAACGGATTTATTGAAAAATATATCTATAATATCTATATATAATAATTGTCTTTTAGTAAATAACATAATTCTAATACTTGTCTTCTAGTAAATAACATAATTCTAATACTTGTCTTTTAGTATATAACATAATTCTAATACTTGTCTTTTAGTATATAACATAATTCTAATTTGTCCACGTTCGATATATATGTAGTTTATCCAAATGTAGGTACATACTTAACTAATCTAATCAAATCGTATTAAAGGTGCTTTGCCGGCCATATCTAAATTGCCCACAGGATTATTCTTATTCTCGTTAGATTTCCGATATTGATAATAGTATATTTGCTAAATATAATAAATAAATAATTAATAACTAGCATATCAAGAGTTCCTCAGTGCACATCAGTATTGAAATAACGTCAATGTAGCATCGATTTGTATCATACAATCAATATGCGCCAACACTTCCAACTCGCACGTTGTTAGGATGCGGAAACAAATGTTCAGCAGTAGAACAATATCAATGGATGATGATAATCATTAATTAGTAGCGAAACTGAAACATTTTTCACACAAAATATGTTAAACGTACGTGGAATACTACAACGATCTGTTCGAACGAATTCTTTCAGGATTTGAAATAATAAAAACACTCATATAACTAATATATTTATTGCACATAACAACTAAGATAATACAACAATCGTAATAACGCTAAAAAGTGAAATCGATTTATCTAAAAATTTAAATGCAAATACAATATTAACATCAAACAGTAAATAACATTCTTAATTTGAAATATTAAATTGTTTAATAGGTAAGTAAGTACATGTTAACCGTGGAAAAAATATATATTTAGGGCAGGTGTACATACAATTAAACCTGATTATTGTAATTCGAAATAGTAGCCGAATAGCTAGTTCGTAAGTAATTATCGAGGACCGTCTATAGGTATCCAAAGACTATTAACTAAAACCTTACAATCAAATTGTTCTTCCTAATAAGTGTCTACAAATGTCCAATGTGCCAACAACATCTGCATCTTTTACGACTAACAGCAACTCTACGCTGTAAAGTAACTCGAGCCTTTTGCACTTAAACATATATAATGCATCACAATTACGATTATGAAAAACACATTAAAATAAGAATAAGGCCATATGGGCTTCATATAATTGTTCATGGATCCAGTAATAGAAATCGAATTGTGAAATTAATTGCATAACAATTCTAGATTTGTAATATTGTGTAGAGAAAAAAATAGATAGAGAGAAATAGAGAGAAGCAATTAAATGTTTGCAATTCAATAAATTTTTAATGCGTAATCGAACAGCCTTCTTTATAAATAGAAAGCCAAGTCAAGAACATACAAAAACAAATCTACACATAAATATTTAATTCTTACTAAAAGGCACTTTCGATGTTTATTCTAATTTTGGTACTTATGACTATTTTACGGGAGCGACAATTTTGTTGACCACATGACCACTTTGCGGCAACATATTTATAAAGTGCTGGATCAAATGCCATCCAAAATCCATCCATAGAGTAAAATAATACATAGATAATTTAAGCTATGCTCCGAATCCGATAGGTCTTGTAAAATGGCGGCAAAATTGAAATATATCTATTTATTTTTCGTCCGAAAGTTAAATATTTGAGTATGACATTTGTTGTGTACTCTGTATGCATTGATTTTATGAATAATTATAACAGTAGAAAACTAATAAATACTAAAGATAATAACATAAATCTCTAAAATCTATGTTAGACTAAGCAAGCTAGTAATACTAAACAGGTTCATCTTTCTACAGATGAATCTTGTAATATTCGTCATGCTTTGTAACTGTTGTTTCATTTTGTTGTAGTTGGTTCTTGTTTGTTTATTTTGTTGTCCTTTTTAATTTCATTCCAATAGCTCTGCTCATTCAGCTGTAGCTTTTTTAAATCGCAAATAGATTGGTACTAGGTAGGTGCCGTCTCGTGCATCCGTTTATCTACAATCATCTCCAAGGAAGAACAAAAATGTCCTTTGCAACCTTACAAATTATGAATGTGTATAAATATTAAAAATAATCTCACTACCATACTCAAGATCTATTTTTATATTAACGGATCCATAGTAAACTAATGACACAATGACATAATCTGCTTTGACTGTGGAATAGTAAAAAATTAAATAGTTTTAGGCGGTTTTTTATTACCAATCATGCTTAGGGACCATCATCCATTGCAATGATTTGTCACCCAAAGTACAATCTATTGAATTTATGAAACAGATAAATAATTCTATGTAAGATGGTCCCTGGTTTTTATAATCTTTACGGCTCATTTTATTAAGAGATAACCAGAATATTGTACTTTTCATAAGGAATATTGATTGACTACATTAAACATTAATCTTTTGCAATTAGGTACAACATATTTGTACCTCAATGCAAAACAATCCGGATTCATTGTATTGTCTATTGTATAAACAACATGTTATTATTTATGAATCAATAAAATTATAATATATATTTATTTTGTTTTACAGTATAGTTACGTTGATGTTAGTATTCCTAGGCAGTAGGTAGGAACCACAATAATTTTATTTGTTACATAAAAAATGTTATCAAGCCGGTAACTTGTTTGATTTGAGGTTTTCACTTTTCAATTTTACCATAACTCTATTGTCTATGCTTAGTGATCTATGACCCAGTGACAGCTATTTGCCGGGTGAGTTATGCCAAATATATGGAAGTATGAAACTCGAGCGACGTTAACTAACACGAGTTAAGTAGGTTAACATCAGATCACATCAAATTTTATCAGTTGTGCAACATTGGTATCTCTATTGTAAACTTAGCAATGTTTGTGACAACTATTATTGAAAGCGCTAATCTAAGAGTAGGGTGTGCGTGGATTCACGTTGATCATCTCCGTAGTGCTGAAACAACGAATGAAATTAATGACACGAATTATTGTCTATGACACACCTCAATGTCACATGATAACAATCACAACTGTCACAAGCTGGCCGATATTTGGCAAACAAACAACGTATGGCAATTTACCACAAAAAAATCAACATAATTATTAGCAAAGATCGATTTGTTATCACGATTGTATTGCATACATTAAAAATATGATCCAGTGACAATGAATCTAAACGTTAGACACTATAACATTTAGGTAAATTATGATTGCCGCAGACGCCAATTACGGCAGCCAGTCAGCTGTTGCGTAGTAACAAAAAGACAAGATGGCTGAACTTTCATCAAACTAAACAAAATACAATATGTTATATGCAAAACACCTTTTCGTTACTATCACGAAAAAACCGTTCATCCGTGTGGCTCACGTACGATTTACAAAATGCCTTGTATTCTTTTTAAAAGGACAAACAAAGATAATTCTCACTACTTAAATACTCGTAAAAAAAACGATCAACACGCTACTTCACTTTAACGGTAAGTACTTACTTAAATCTTTTTTAGCTATATCTACCGCAACAGTACTTGCGTAAGTATCAAATATTTTTCTATGGCTAACTGATGACAGTAACTAATCAAGACTTTTAGAACTAATACTATTGAACTAGCCAAGTAGCTAAATACTACCGCGAGTTAAGTGCACAGTTTGGCATGTTCATGTAACATAATGTACAAACATGAACACACACAAACAAAGACGAGCTTGGGCAATATAAACTGGCAATAGCAGACCGATTTAGCACACGACTACACAATACTTATACATCCTCATGAATACGAATATGTCTTATATATCCAGTCAGTCGTAATCGAGTTCGTATGGTCCTTATGTTACGCGAACTATAATTATTTACGTAATGCAATTTATATACGTACTCACTTATGATTATTTGTAAAAAAACACAATAAGTGCAAAAAAACTAATAGTCTAGATCGGCCTTAAACGCTTATTCGTATGAAATCCAAAAATTTTAAACGATACAATTTTCTTTCAACAAAACAACAAAATGACTACAATGCGAATTCTAAATGTATCGCGGATATGCGAAGACACATACATTCAACGTGCAAAACGTAACACATCAAGTACCGAAAACTTACGAAGTCATCGGAGCATTCTGATTGGTCGGTTCCTCGTCCACTAGGTAGGATTGGGAGATGGGAGAGGTATATCTATTATGCAATACAGAAATTGAAGTAAATAAAAGGAAATTAAACAATAGCTTAAATAAAAAAGAAAATTGAATGGAGAATACAAAAAAAAAGAAATGGTGAAAGGAAATATACGTATATCAACAAGGATAAATACACACGGGATCAGCTGTCACGTGTGTTATCGGACTAAATGTCGACTTAAATACAATTTGGCATTACGGCATTATGGTTTTTTTTGCCGGCTTTTTTCTCTAGACGTACCATAGCCTGCAAAGCGTGTAAGGCCGCTAAATAATAGCCATAAACATGCTTGATGTTCATTAAGAGTAGGTATATGCTTTATAACGAATAAAATTATTTGAATTTGAATATTCAGTATCCTATCAATCGAGGATACCGCTCGAAGCGCTCTTTAGCATCGCTGTAGTATCGATAATAATGTGCTGGGCTGGGACAGATACATAACAAAGCAGGTAAAACATAAAATTGTTACTTGCCAGAGAATAATTTTTAAACGGTTTTGTCTATGGCATGTTTCTAAATACAATTGGCTATTTAATGTTCGAGTATACTGGAATAGAATGAGCCCAGCAGCTGTATTTTTGTGTGAATTAGGGATTCCTAAATATAAATATGCTTATATTTACTACTTATATAAAATTTAGTGTTTACCTCTTCGAGCATCTCACGTGTATGACGAGTAGAACGATGCCGAGCAACAGGCAGAGTGTTCCAACCACGACGTAGGCAACACCGAGGAATGGATTTTTGCCGCCGAGCAGAGACGTCGTCGAAATCACGAACGATTTAGTGCCGTCGAAGTCTGTCACTGGATAGTCTGCGGACGGCACATATCCCGTATTTTTATAATAAAAAGCGTGTTTATAATAATCATAAATAGCATTAATTCAATGGTTGATATTCCAATATAATTCATTATATTTTTATGTATGAACAAATGATTCGAGTTGAAATTAAGCACTTATGAAATTTGGTTTGGAATAATTTTATTAAAAATAGAGGCCGACAGAGAATATGAATCTATACAAATAAATAAAATTGGAGCATCTGTTTGTAATATTAAAATAACCGCTTTTTACTAAATGCATACACGGTACATATACACCAAAATAACATTTTTTACATTATTTGTCTGTATGACGATCAGTTTGTTCCGGCTAATCTCTGGAACGACTGGCACGATTTTGACGCGACTTTCACTGGCAGATAGCTGATGTAATAAGGAGTAACTTAAGCTAATTTTACTTCAATTTAAAATCAAAGGCAAAGCCGCGGGTACAGGTAGTGCACTATGTGGAAGCCGTATTTTTTGTGTTAAATATGAAAGCATCGTCCGGCTCACTGTAATCGATCCGCAGCACGTAGGAGCCCTGCACGAGGCCCGGGATGAAGCCGGTCTGCGAGTGGTCCACGCGCCGGTACAGCTTGCGGAACGTGGGCAACGCCGCCGTACGCATCCACACGATCAGGTCCTCGTTCTGTTCATGGAGACAATTATTCACTATACATTCATTCTTCTACCGATCCGCACTCGGCCAGCGCGGTGGACTGTGGCCTAAATCCCTCTCACTGTGAGAGGAGACCCGCTCCAGCAGTGGAAAAAACAAAAGGGTCGAGATTAAAAAAAAAGAATCATTGTTCCACTTATGGACATGTGACATGTTCAAGTAGACGGAAGCACATAGCTTACCGTGTGGGGTGCAATAGATTTAAATTTAGAAAAAGGAAATTATAAATCACTAAAAATAAAAATAGTCGTACGTCTGTAACACAAGAAGCAGCCAGTAATGCAAACTATATACATACTATAGAACAAAGTCCCCAAAAGCTCTGTCTGTACGTGATCGATTTTTTTAATATCAACTTCTTTTTTTTAATTTAGTTTTTATTGAGCTATAGGCTTACGTTTGACTGCGAGCTCACCACAGATTTTTATACGACTTTTACTTAAAGATAGTGCAATTCTTTAGGAAGGTTCAGTTTAGTAATACATTATGGTTTTATGCAAATCGACAGAAATATAACGATTACTGTTGAAGAGGTAACGTGAAAAACTTTCACACAGGCACAGCTAGTATTTTACATGAACGTTCCAAGCGAAGCTTGTGAAGGCATTACCTGGAAACCATTGTTATCGGTGTTGTTGGGGTCCAACATCCACACCGGCACCCTCCAGTTCACTGGCTTCGTGAAGTTCGCGAATGCTGCGGGCAATAATCAATCAATCAGCTACATTTCTATCTCGAACAGGAAACTACATATTCTTGTTTATGACTGGTCTCGTGGTTGAGTGGTTAGAAACCCCGACTGCAAAACCGGAGGTCGTGGGTTCGATTCCCACCCGGGACAAACGTTTGTGTGATGAGCACATTTGTCTGTTCTGTGACTGGTCATAATAAAAATATCTATATAAGTAATATATCGTATGTATATATGTATGTTTAGCAGCTGTCCGGTTACCATAACACAGGCATTAAATTGCCTAATTTGGAATCGGATAGCCACATGTGAAATTGTCCGTAGATATTATATTAGATATTATTATACTATATTGTATATTCTCCAATGGAATTTGCTTTATGGAAAACAAATCCAACTTCCATTTTTGATCACAATTCACCTGTCTTAAGGTCCCCGGGAGGATTTCGGAATTTGATCTCCTTGTCAGACGTCCACGCGATACCCGTGTTCAGCACAGGTACGTTCTTCTTTAAATCCTTTGAGTACACTGTCAACGTGTCTGGAATAAGATATTACATTTTGAAATTCACAGCGGTTCATATACCCGTATCATAATTACGTGTCTAGTATGACAGTATTGAACAAATGTTATCTGTCTGTTATACATATATTGTAACTAGTCTGAACTGAATTGGAATACATATTAAAGCAGTACACGAATATTACATTGCATTGTATTTTCACTGAGTTTATGGCAAGTCCACCTACCTCACACTGGTGGTCACACACTTGGCGACTATTTACCAAAGTGAAACCATCAACGATGAAGACTGTGTAAAAACCCAACAATGAATATATTACTTCCATTTATTACAATTTAATGTCGAGATACCATTACCGTAAATTTTTGAACAATTGATTAATATTTCATTCATCATTAGTCATCATCAACATCATCACCATTCATCTATTATTTTATCAGATGCCGCAAATGAAAATCTATTAATTATCTAAAAAATAATTACTTTATAAAAGTATATACTTTATAATTTCTATCAACAATAACAAAGTTTTACCATTAAAAAGTGAATTTGCAATGGCGCCGCAAGGGGCTACCGGCTTCAGTACGCCCTGTTCGTCCAATGCTAATGAGAAGGGATCGCAATCCGTAGAGGGCCGTAGCGACAACCGACCGAGCAGCTGATTGTCATCGCTGTCAATGAAATGTTACTTTAAAAGATTTGCAATGTGAATTGGGGAATACGACAATACAAATCAAGTCATTTTGTTAGGAAAATTGGTGAATCATAATGTCCTTCCATATTGGAAAAAAAAAAATTATAAGTGGACATAAATAGAAATTAGTTAATAAGTGAAAATTTTATGTACACATATTTTAATTTTTAATATAATTTAATTAATCAATTATAATATGTGGGATATTAAAACAAGGCTATTCAATAGATGTGTTTTTTTCATATTTGTGTTATAAAATTGGCAGTGAATTCCTAGCTACCAGTATGTGCGGATTTTTTTAATAAATAAGCAAGTAAGAAAGATATAAATGCTATATCAAAATGTGTTTTTTAGAATTGATACTTACCGCGATTTGACATATCTACGATGATTCTGATAATAGTTGGTAAGCCCATAGTAAAAGTAGACATCTTTTTTGAAATTTTCACTGAGGTTAAACGGTATTTCACAAACACAAGGCTCCATATCATTCTGCTTGATATACTCCGCACATGTAATGTTCTCATTCTCTTTCAAACATCCTGTATAGTCGATCACATGTTCCTTGACCTACAAAATGAATGTTCAATATCATACTAAATAGTTTATTATCTTCACCGACAAATTCTATACAGGGTGTGTCTAAAAAACACACCAATGAAAGTGGCTTTAACTAGATTAGATTTTATCAACGGGGCAAAACAAAAACGACACAAACAATTCTTCATTCTCTTTGTCTGCAATTTTTTTCAATAGCACTTGTACTTTTAGTAAGGAAACCGGTATACTTTTCAATTTCAGCAAGCAATAAGAGTTACTACTGTTATTTAAATATTTGTATTATCAATGATAAAAACCCTGCACATGCAAAAGATAGGAAGAAAGTAATTAATAGCTTGTACGGAATGTGTTCACGTAACCGTCTATAGCAATTGGTGTGTGTGGGATATGAATGTAGTCATTTGACTGTTAACTGTTAACTTTTAGAACATATCGTTTGGAGTTAAATCAGAGCCGTACAACAGAATCAGCTGATGTTTATCAAAAACAGCGAAATGTACGGATATAACACATAGAGCGTAGACTTTGGTCAGCAAATTTTTATGAACAGACCTGCGATTATCATTAACGGCCTGTTTCATAAATTTAATAGCCACAAGGTTTTCTGTACCAGCTTTCTGGCCACTTTGATTATTCGATACCTTAACGTATGCATTTCCAATAAACAGTCCTTAAACCCTCATAAGTATATATTCATAACTACATATGATACAATTGTTTACGTTATTTCCTGCGGATAGACCATCAATAGACAATTTATTATTGACGCTTACCTCATCAGAAAAGTAGAGTAAACCAACTCCTACGGGTATGAATGCGATGCCTATTACGAAAAACGTGGGTAAAACCGTTCCCGCGGTGAGTATAGGTTGCCAGGCCGGCAGCCGCTGCTGTTTAAATGCTGATTCTACAAGGAAATATAGGTAGAATGAGTTCAACAATCAATATTACATTGCACGGATGGTGCCTTTTTATCTAATTTCCCTCACCAGCAGGGCGTCTCGATTTAACATTCTGATCTGATGTATCACTAGAAGTTGCCATATTTGTAGCCTCTAGGTATCGGTTTCTAGTTCACTAAAATTCAATCCACTTCAGATCGATAAAAGCTGCAAAATTATACATTGAATACTTCTGTGTCAATTGCTTATTTCTACGTCATAGGTACTGTCA
>DWDX01004776.1:0-11267 GCA_018245675.1 Agara michaeli | reverse complement strand
ACAAAAATACGTACATACATTCAAACCTATTTCCCCCGGGTGTACAGATTCTATTCCTGGGCTTTTTAGTACATTTTTGATTTTATGTGTAAACATCTAGATCTAACAAGTTATATACCATGTCATATATACATCAATTCAGTTAAATTTACAGCGGAGAATGAAGCAATTTAACTTACCTTTCAACGATTTTAGAATCAACCGAAGTCGGAGGCTTCTTAAACAACTGATCGTAAATATTCTTTGATATCATCTGTATGTTAACTTCATTCACCCTGAATTCTTTGGAAAACTCCTTTTTCGATTCCGTACTCTTGTTTGATTTGAGGTTATCATCTTCGACAATATCCTTTTTACTCTTAATAAT
This sequence comes from Agara michaeli, assembly GCA_018245675.1. Classification (NCBI taxonomy): domain Eukaryota; kingdom Metazoa; phylum Arthropoda; class Insecta; order Lepidoptera; family Hesperiidae; genus Agara; species Agara michaeli. The sequence continues at coordinate 10,900 of DWDX01004776.1, read as the reverse complement.
TTTAACTTCACTACTTGGCAAAATATCACAGTAACTACGGTAGATTACATTAAATTTATTCAGACTCGTGATAATACGCTTTTCTTGTGTATATACCATTTTATTTAAAACATATAGTCCCCCGGTTTGTTTATTTACATTTTTAATGACATTACATACTTAGTTACGTTCTAAAACTACAGTTGAAGTCACTGATTACAAATATATAAATATATGTAACTATTAGACGAAATTAAATTAGTTTTATCATAAATAACTACAAAAAATACTATTTTCATGTAGTTATTTAACAAAAATTTTTAGTTCATGAAAGTTCGAGGCCTATATTCTAATTTATTTTTAAACTCAACATTAGCAGGTCACTGGCGTTTGCGTTAAATGAAACATGATTTCGCTATAAGGTGCATACTAATCTGAATCGTGACGATACTGATTTTATTCTCTTCTCTTATTCCCCCATAAACTCAATGAGAAAACTGTTTAATACGGTATCATTATGATCATCAATTCATGTTTGATTATATTATACATCAATGAATGCCAGCAGCCTTACTGTTAGTTATATTACCTAATACCTAATGCTTTTCTTAATTATGTATATTTATCTGCAACTCTGCTGGGACGACTAGCAGTAACTAGACACAGGTTTTTTCTGAATGTCAGGTTTTTCTGTTGGTTTTTCATATCCACATAAAATAGTTTAGGACATATTAATAGAAACACTGTTTGTTTAAATATTTATTAATCAAATAAAATACGGTATATGCTTACAGAATAATACTTTAAAACACAATGAAGTTATAGTTGTGAAAACAATGAATATAATGGGGATAGCAAGTGCCACTTATCTATAGAAGGAATGTAATAAAAGCAGGAATTTATTTCTTTCAATTAGTTCTTAACTGATAATCGCCATTCTGTGTGATGTATCTCACCCAGGGCAAAGCTTGGTATCCACTCTTCTCAATGATTTTAAGATACCTAACTTGAATGCCTGATGTTGTGAAGTATGGTATTTCAAATTTAACTTGAATTGGCGGCTTTCCATCTACATCTTCACATTCAACGGACGGAAGACCAAAGTGGGCTCTCATTAAATACTCCTTGCCCCCGGGGAAAGATTTTATCGACCAAGTAATAGCATTCTGTTCAGGGGTGTACCTAACGCTGCCTATGGTTGTTTTAAATTTTGGAGAATCGGCATCAGCAGGCACGGGTATTATTATTTCGACGTTATTAGCAGTTGAACGCCTCTTGAACTGCGATTTAGCTTTGATCATGTACTCCACTCGCGAGTGGGCATGGCGCTCGATAACCGACTCGATCCAAATCAAGGGCTTCACATGTGTGTTCAGTCTGTACGACATCAGTTCGAATTCACCATCTGGTGGTATGAACGAGATGGTCCTGTCGTTCTCAAAACGTGACAGTCTGACGCACTGATGGAACTTAACATCCTCTAGTTCCACAGACTTGGATTTCCCTCTGCCTGTACTTTCAAAAAGAACCTTATCATTCAAGCCGAGCCTCAATTCTGGCATTCCAGACAGATACACCCTCATTTTAATGGCCCCAACTATTTCACTTCTAAGTACATTGCCATTTGAATTCGCAAGCAGATTTACAGATTCAATAACATCTAGAAATACTTCATTTTTCCTATACTTAATTCCCTCGGATCTCCATGATACCGCATTTGTCACTGCCATCGGGATTCTTGGCTGCATTTCCAGTTTGTGACCCTCCTGTGTGATATACTCCTGAAGGATTTTGCTGTCTGTGGTCTGAGGGTAGCCAAAGTCGAGCAGTTCGTCCATTAGTTCGTAAATAACAACGAAATTGTCACGTATACTCTCCTCTTCCAACTCCTTAAAGTACTCCGTCATTACTTCAACGATTTTGTACAAAAACACAAACACTAGAGCGATATTCGCGTTCTTCTTCGTTGTGGATACAATGTAGAGATTATTCGTCTTTATATACGAGAATGTGCATTCGCTGGTCTGCAGCAGGGGAGTCAGCATGCCTTCTTCCTCCTTCTCCATAAGTAGCGGCATAAATTTGTCTATAACACCCATGTCGACATCTCCGCGATAGTTCCGCGATATAAGCACCTTCCCCTTAACGTCTAAAATGTATATAGCTGACGACGACATCTTGCTGAAATAAAAATTATGACTTTAATCTCTCCATCTACAACCCAAACCTGTTTTCTATTATAAATTCTAGTGTAACATTTCACTGAACGATTTCACGAAATGTTATATTGGATGCTTTTTAAGGTAAACGGATTGTCGGCGTACTTACATGGTTGATTAAATCTTTATTTAATTATAAACCATATTTGTGCAAGTCTAATGTATACGTGATGACGCAACTTTTAAGTATTGATACCGCTCGAGTGACTTAATGTCTAAAATGTCTAAAAGTCAGTCAACATTATTGACAAGAGATGACGTTTTTGATTTGACAGTAACACATTTTCACAGAATGCTGAAACATAGAAAATAGAAAGTCCAATTTACCGTTTTAAGGATTGGCTCAATTGACACTATTTTCTTCAGAACGCCTGCGTATATATAATTTAAAAAGTACTTCACACTTTATTCTGCTTAACGTATTATATTTGAATCAATACTTTTAAAATAAAATTGAATTGAGGTTAAAAATGCATAAAAAATGAAACAAAAATTATATGTAAATTGTCATTTGTCAATAAGACACGAAACATGAACATGATTGTATATAATCAATATATTACCACTTATCTATGGTTGTCTGATTAGAAAAATCATCGTCTGCGAATGGGGTAGAATTATTGTTATGTTTATTTGTTTTAATTTTATTAAATTCTGCAAACATTATTCGTTATAATAGGAACGATGTGAAAAAAAACAAAGCACTGAGCGCGGAGCTGAATATTAATCTAAGCAGCGTTACTAAAAACACGAGAAAAAATGATACCAAGAACGGAGACGAAGAAAAATAATCCCTTAGTTTTCTTAGATATAGCTGTAGATGGGGAAAAAGGTTAGTAATTTACTTGTACTGTGATCATAGCTGCTATTTTATGTGTAAGAAGGGTGTTTTTAGGTATATTTGATTGTAACATGTTCGACATTTTGATGCACTGTACAGTATATTTTTACATTATATTGGAATGACGACTTAATATTCAGTTTAATGGACCGAGGTCGAACTACATTGTAATAGAAACGACAAGTTATTTATCTAATGTGCTTGCGGTTGTTTAACATTATCTACAATGTTGTATTTGAAATTCTAATGCCAGAATATTAAAATCAATATATCCAAGGTATTCAATGTACGAATTTAACCATCAATTCCCAGTTTATTAGTCAACATATGAAAGTACTCACTAATGATTTAAATTATTTTTGATAACAGTAAAACGCATCAATAAAAAAAAATGTCCGACAAATTGAGGAGAAATAAGTGTGCAGATCTGTTTTGTATTTATCAATTTTTGAATAGACACGCTCTGCCCCGCGGTGTGACCTGTGACGATTTTGATTCCATGGGAATTTAGGGATAAAAGTAGCCTATATTTTGCCCTGTATTTTCCAGTAAATGTTCCATCGAAATAGGTTCAGCCATTCCAGAGATTAGCCCGGACAAACAGAAAGACAGACAGGCAGTCAATAATTTAAAAATGCGATTTTGTTTGTTATTTAGTATCGTTTAAATAACTATAAGCACTTGAGGAAACGGTTATTTTGAAATCACAGACAAAAACTTAATTTTTTCTATATGTATAGACAATAATAATTGATTTTCAGTCGGTCGCATGGTGATAGAGCTCAGAGCAGATGTTGTTCCGCGAACAGCAGAGAACTTCCGAGCTCTGTGCACCGGTGAGAAGGGAATAGGTGTCAACGGAAAACCGCTGCACTACAAGGGAGCCCGGTTTCATAAAGGTTAGCATTATTGAGTTATTTCTAGATAATTCTATGTAAATGTTGTTCCGTAGGCTATTATTAATACATGGAAAACTTTGCCACTATCGGTCTAGTATTTGAACACAATTGTTTGTTCTGTGTCTGGTTGTGGTAAAACAAAAAAAAATTACCAAATTTAAGTATTATATCGTATGTATACATTTAAGTTTATCAGCTGTCCGGTTACCATAACACAGGCATTAAAGTGCCTAATTTGGAATCGGATAGCCTTGTGGAATCGTCCCCGGTAATTATCATCATTTATGTTGTGATGCAGTTCCTGTGCATTACATGACACATTTGTTTATTTATCGAGGTGCTGTAAAATACATATATATATATATATATATATCGTTTCAGCCATTTCACTATTCATGGTGCAAGGCGGTGATATAATTAACGGAGATGGCACTGGCGGTGAGAGCATTTACGGACCGACGTTTGAAGATGAAAATTTTAAATTACGGGTGATATGTTTGTTACGTCTCTCTTTATCGTTCAGTGTGATCTAATGGCTTGTTTCTCCTGGTAAATGCATTTCCGCATCCCTCCTTTATATTTAGAAATTGCATCTTATATTGCAATTGCATGTAGAACAAGATAAATAAAGAAAGACGAAGGAACAGAATGTCTTGACACTTATGTTATCAATCAATACATGCTATTTATTATTATTAGTAGTCTACTTGACACAATAGACAATTATTTTTTTTCTTTTCCAATATTGTCAGCACGACGAAGGCGTGCTGTCGATGGCGAACCAAGGCCAGCCGCACACGAATGGCTCGCAGTTCTGCGTGACGAGCGTGCCGTGCCCGCACTTGGACGGCACCAACGTCGTGTTCGGGTCGGTGCTGGCCGGCATCGGGGTGCTGGACGAGGTGCAGAACACTAGCGACGACGGAAATCCGACCATAGTAAGTGGAAGTTGTAACATTGTTTGCTGTACGCCGTGACGGCGCGCGGCATGACGCTATCTATGCCGTAACGCCGCCGCTGTACGCGGGACGCGTACACTATATTCCTCATTGCTCATTTTTATCGTCATCATTTTTCTTTTTATATCACACCACTGCTAAACATCGTGTCTCCACTCATAATGAGAAGAGTTACGCACCATAATTGACATCTTCTCCCGTTTGGGCATCCGGAACAGTATAATAAGCGGGATTCGATTTGATCAGATACAACACACTGGGCAATTTCACTTCTTTTACCAAAGACATTGTTAATTTGACCTTCGTCTAAATTCGTTCACTTCGTCACTGAACTTGGCGTCCCCAAAAGGCTCCCTTACACTTGTCTAGTGAACAGGTATTCGTTATGTTCCAATATTACGATCCTGTTTCGTGTCCCGCAGGAATGCGTGATAGAGGACTGCGGGCAGCTGGAGGACGGGGACGGCTGGGACGTGTGCTGCCGCGACGGCACCGTGGACCGGCTGCCCGAGTTCCCGGAGGATATTCGGGAAACGATCGCTGTGCGTGTCTCTCTGTTTATTATCACAAGTGCATTGCATTTCTACATCAATAATGATTTAGTTCTAAATAATACTTTTGACAAAGACATATTTCAATTTGATGTTCTGCGCGCCCACCTAGGCAGGATTTAATGGTTAAGTTTGTTTTTAAATATCCAATCATATGTACCTAAATCCGGCAAGTGAAGCGATTTGTATTTGCAACACGCGTTTAGGTGGAGCAGCTGGTGCCGCGGCTGTGCGACGTGAAGCACGCGGGCAACGCGCTGTTCGGCGAGGCGCGCTACGCGGCGGCGGCGCGCAAGTACGTCAAGTGCGTGCGCTACATCGACCATATCAAGCACCGCGTGCACAGCGTGCGCGATGAGCGGCGCCGCGACGAGTGTGAGTACACGCACGCACGCACACACACACGCACGCACACGCACGCATGCACGCACACGAACGCGTACATACACGAACACGCGCACACATACGACCTATTAGCTGCAGGTGTTACAATTAAAATGTTAATAAACGAATAAATTGTGTCTGTTGTTGTCAGTGATAAGTGTGATGGTCCAGTACCTGCGACAGAGCAGCCTGAACCTGGCCGCGTGCCACATGAAGCAGAAGAACTGGCGGGCGTGCCTCAACACGTGCAACGAGGTCAGCGGCCTTCTGGTTTAATAATAGTAATGTTTTATTAATCCAAACAGGGAAGCATCACGGCCACGTGACTCCGAATCTGGAGCTCGTGCAGCACATATGTTTGTTCTGTGTCTGGGTGTAATAAATATATTTGTATAAGTATTATATAGCATGTACCTATATATTTAGTAAGAAGCAGTGCTACCTGAGTGGTTTGAAATTCAACTTCCCACTCCAGGGAGTCTGGGTTTGATCCTGGCATTTACCTCTTTAATTTATTACGGGCATTATATAAGTAAAATTTAAATATCACTTGCTATAACGGTGAAGGAAAATATTCTAAGTTATATGATATTTTCTGAGGTGTGTGAAGTCTACCAATCCGCACTCGGCCAGCGTGGTAGACTATGGCCTAAATCCCTCTCACGATGAGAGCAGACCCGGTCCGGCAAGTGAACCAACGAAAGGGTCAAAAAAAATTTTATCCCACCCGCGGTTCCGATTTTAACTCATTAACAGGAGCTTGTATCGATTCTTCTCTTTCACCTTGCAGCCTGATCGAGCACAAGGAGCTGAGGTTCGTTCAGCCGCTGATGCCGATATTCCTGTACCTGATCCAAGATCTGATAGTGCCGTGGAGCAGGAAAGCAGTAAAGTGAGTTTTTTTTTTTTCATGTCATGAGAGTAGTGCACGAGCTGGCAGCGGTCACGAGTGGCCACTGCCGCCCATGGACATCCATGGACATGGCCATGAAGTGTGTGAAAACTCGTATGCATACCGATATATCATGAATTTTCTATATGTTGGAAACACAAAAGTCTATAATGAAACATGTTACGTTCCAACTTGTAACTTTGACTGCTCAGCTGCAGTACATTTTTATTGAATATAAGTTTAGTAGGCATTAAGACCACATCATATCAAATTCGTTCATATCTGAGCGGCGGGGAACGTCTCGTTTATGGTCTTTTGTTGTCACTATCACTACATAGTATAAAACAAAGCCGCTTTCCGCTGTCTGTCCCTATGTATCCCCTAGATCTTTAAAACTACTCAACGGATTTTGATGCGGTTTTGGTTTAATTGATAGAGGCGATAGGAAGGTTTATATGTAAATATAATAACATCCATTATACAGTAGAGAAATACTGTTATTTTTGAGGTTTCTAATGTGATGTCGTAAATAATTACATTTTTTGCGGCGGTCGCGGTACGAAGTCGCGGGCAAAAGCCAGTGTCTAATAAACTTCTGTCATTTGTGATGATGCTTTTTTTATTATATATTTGTAGCTGCACAGGCTTGCCCTCGAGCCCTTTTTAAATTTAGGATTTCTTTCGCTATTCGTAGCTGTACTCGGTTTGTTTTTGTTTTTTTTTCTCTATTTTCTCCAGTCTACGTTGTTTAGGTCGCTTTGTTGGTCTTTTCTAAAACCGGGATGTCTCTATTGCGGATCGCCAGTTCGATGTTGTGATGACGCTCGCAGGTGGCAGCTGTACCTGGTGGCCGGTCTGGTGCTGATAACCAACGCGCTGCCGGCCGCGTACTTCGGCGTGCTGCACCAGGCCGGCACGCTGCGGGCCATGCCGCTGCTGCGGGACGGCATCGCCGGCAACCGCTCCTCCGTGCTGTTCATGATGCCGTGCCACTCCACGCCCTTGTACAGGTATCAATATCATATCAAATATTATCCACCCTGAGGTCTCTTATCGTTCGTGGTCGAGTGGGTACAGTCCCTCACTGCCCAACCGGATGTCGTGGCTTTGATTCCCACACGGGACAAACATCTGTTTGTTCTGTCTATATCTGATTGTATCTAAATTAGCATTATGTTGCGTGTACTATTGTTTAGTATTTAGAATAAGTAAATGGGCTTGTGCCCCTTTCCATTTTTTGTAAAAATATCTACGTAAACGGCAACTGTTCTCATTTCAAAATTACAACAACAACAACAACAACATACCGTCACGCCAGGTCCCTAACGTGGTGGGCGGGGCGCACCGAGTGCCAAATATCTCTGTCCTTGCAAACCTGCCGCGCTTCGTCTACATGTCATTTCAATATGAACCAGTTGAAAACGCTTTATCTCCTCCAGCCATCTCCATATCAACGTAACGACCAGATATCTGAACTGCGACCCGCCGATCGACAAGCCCGGCGTGCTGACCGAGCAGGAGGCCTTCTACAACAACCCGGAGGCCTGGTGGAGGAGGGAGCACGCCACGCGCCAGACGCCCACGCTCGTCGTGCTGTTCGACGTGCTGCTGGGCAGGGTCGAGCACCTATTGAGGGACTACAAGTTGCAACACGAGTTGCAGCATACGCGGGTACGTCCTGTCACTGATTCATTTATTTTACACTCGTCTTTATTTGTGAAACGATTTGATGTGAATCATTAAATCTGGTCAGCGGTCTTGAAGGCTGATTAGAAACCTGTATTTCTGCAAGTCCGCATTGAGGCGGCGTGCCGGAGTACTCTCGAGGATATCCACGGTCGCTAGGTAGATTCTAGTGCCTGGCTAGTAAAAGAATGTATAGTTTTTTTTTAGTTACAAATTCAGTAGCACGATTCGTCGTAAACAAGTACTATTAAATATTAGATATTCCATATTCATTGCGTTACTACAAGTAGTATGAGAGTAGGGGAAAATAAATATTTTGTAATAAAATTCTATTGGGACGCTATTGTGGTCGGTTGGTTAGTTGCTAGTGTATCTAGGTACCTTATAATGAAAAAAACTATTTGGATTTCAATTGTTCTTGCGTATTATTAGCGTTCAGTATCTTTTTCCAGTTTCCCGAAGGCGAAGTAGGGGAGAAGGTTCTCATATACAAGAAGCAGCCGCGAGTGCAGGCGGACCCCGCGGTTTGAGCGAGTCGCCCCGCCCCCCGCCTACGCCCCCGCTAACCGTTAGTGAAATATTGTGTACAATTTCCACAATGTACTGTTGTCGTACCGATATCGAAAAATGTATACGAACGAGTGACATGTTTAATGATTTATTTGTCAATGACAATCGATGTTATTCTGACTGTGAAATGTATTTTAATGATAATTGAAACACTCGCAATGATACTTTTTAATTTGACAATGATTTCAAGTCTGTAAAGAATTTTGTTTTGGTCTGTACGGCCCCAAATCACGAATTATTGTTGGATATTAAAGACTTGAATTGGAACGGGCTATTGCTACGGTCCTATTGCAATTTATACTTACTAACTAGTGTAGTAACATTAACAGTCCTATTGCTATAGTCCTATTTGACCTCGGACACTAACGTCTGTTTGCGTTGCCTGCACAATTTCCATTCTTTTGTATAAAAAAATCTCCGATGCTCACATTGTAGCGAAGCGTCAACTTGTACATATAAAACGGGTTAAATAAAATGATACACCTATTATTATAACAAGAACAACATACCGTCACGCCAAGTCCCTAACGGGGTAGGCAGAAAGCATCGAGTGCCAAATATCTCTGTCCTTGCAAACCTGACGCGCTTCGTCTACATTCATCGCTCTCTTCACGCATGCACGCCGGTTTCGGAGACTCTCGACTCCTCCGTCAGCCAGTGTCTGACCTGTTCGGTCGAGATAGGACAGTCCAGGTCTCCCTCGGCGCCTACGTCCATCGACACTCGCATTGTACATCTGCCTCATCATTCTTTCATCGTCCATCATTCATTGCAAAAAAGATGATATGAACACCGTATTCAGTTAACGAACACATCGGCAGAATACTCACGATAAATATTTTCCATATGCAATACAACGAGAAGAAGTATCCGAGGAAGTTGAAATACTTCCCCTGGAAGGTCTTGGACCACTCTATTCTCTCCCGCATGGTCCTGGCGTCGTGCGCCTCCAGGAACAGCTGCCTGCTGAGCTCCTCCAGGCCGGATATTTCCTGCCGCAGCTGGGTTATGTCTGGAGATAACCAAAGGCCGAAGTGTTACATGGAGCTGAAGCCGTTGAAAGCTTTGGTTGGCTGCCGTTGAAAGTTATATGAAAATTCGTTATAAATATATGTAATATTGTGCAAATTTCAAATGTATGTCATTGGCAATCGTCATCAAATCTATGTAAATGACATTTAAGTATCTATCTGCGATTTCAAAAAACTGTTTTCTCAAGAATTTATAGTTATTTACACGAAACAGAAATAAACTTTTTTAAATTTTTGTCTGTCTGCGCGTCTCTCTATCTTCCTGTTTGTCCGGGCTAATCTCGGAAACGGCTGAACCGATTTTAATGGGACTTCCAACGGAAGATGGAGGAAGTTACACCGCAACATGTAGGTTACTTATTATCTCGAAATCCCCAAGGGATCGGTTTTCCTTAACCGTCATAGCGAGATATATATAATTTTCAATTTACGTCACGTTACACATAACGCTACTTACTTTCGGTTCCATAGCTCAGGGGATTAGCAATGCTGCCAACGCTAGACAAAATGTTCGTCCAGAAGCCTCTGTTCTTAACCGTGGATTGATCTAGAAGGTTGTAAGGTTGTCTCCCTCCCGCATTGTTAGCTTCCGCTAGCGCTATCCTTTTCTTTTTGACTAGGATCATATCCATCGTCTGGAGAAGTTTCTTCTCTATGGACAACATGTCCGCTTGTGTTACCGGCCTGAAAGTTACAACATGATTACTAATGACTTATTCGTTTCTGAATCAGTGCTTCTCAAAGTGGGAAATCACTGATAATAACACCCCTTTGTGGGCGCTGGGCGTTTACAGGGGGGCGGTAAAGGGTCCTTAGGAAACGGGGGGCGGTAAAGGGTCCTTAGGAAACGGGGGCCGATGGAGGCTTTTAGAGGGGGGCGTGACATATG
>DWDX01004775.1:0-11268 GCA_018245675.1 Agara michaeli | reverse complement strand
GAAATTCTAAATTAGAAAAATCCAACAGTACCCAACCCGGGATTTGAACCCAGGACCTCCCGACCGGCAGTCGCGCTTGCAACCGCCCGACCAACGAGGCAGTCATATATTTGGTCAATTGAATAGAATTTAAAGTTATTTGCTTTTATACGAAGCGTATTTGTTTTTTTTTATATTCTTAAATTCTGCATTGGAGACGAGAGTTAATAACAGTTATGCCCAATATGTCGGTGAGTATGATTGAAACGTCAAGTTTGAAATAACTTGGGTGTGTTGGGAGTTTTAAGGTCGGTAATGATGTAAATCTTAATATCAGTGAAAAATTAAAACAAGAGAATGCTGGCAATAGCAAGAGGGGGGTTATCTTGTTTTTCGAACCGCAACCTGGGACTTTTGTTTTGCAGGCGTATCCTGTAAAAAAACGTGTTACCTTGATCCGACCTCACTGCCTTCTAATAAGTATGGCTATTGAATGCATAACAATAACAAGATTTATTCTATCTATGAATCAATTACTTGATGAACGAGGACCTATAAAGAAATTTGTGCCCCAAGTATGTACTTCTACGTACTACTCGTTACGCAATACATGCCATCGTCTTATATTCATTGATGAAGTGACTTGCTGAAATATATAATTATTATAACAAGTTTATATTATTATTTTTATTATATTTTTTATTTTGAAACAAAAGTATGCATGTAGTTAATAGTATTTAAAAAAGCAACAACAATAAACTCTCATTAATGTGCAATAAAATGTAACGTCAACATTTACTAACATAATTTAACAATTGCAAAGAAATGTTGAACTTAAAGTGTAAATAAATATATTTAAATAAACTCAAGTTTTTCATAACCATTATATAAAGTACTAAACAAAAAGTTCAATTAGTTTGTATATTTCGACATCAAAAATATACCTCCATGTTTTATTTATGAGCATTGAGTATTTATGAAACAAGAAATTGTATTCTATGCTGAATTATTATTATACCTTTGTAAAAGGTTTAGAATTTTGTGTTTTCGGGTCATTTCTTGAATTTCTTATCTATATTGCAATGAAACTTGAACAAACTGAAAACTTTCGTCTTCAAAAGCTGCGTACTTAATGTATAGAACAGTTCAGTGCTCAGTGTTTATGAAAGAAAAAAAATATAAGACGATTATAACTCAATTATATGAGATGTAAACTTTTCATGACTCTAAAACGAGAATATTTAAAAAATGCTGGGGAAAAATAAAGTTAAAACTATTGGCCTAATACATTATGATCACAATGGCTATGTCTATTTCAGTTAGATAGAGATTAAGAGAGAGAGAGAGAGATATGAGTCGATTTGTGATTTATTGTAATCGTAACTAAGCATTTTGTTTGTTTGTTCAGCTATGAATCACCCAAAAATTGGAGTAACCCAATTGGAAGACATACATTTTATGATTGAAAGGAAATAACGTATGCTTATTATAAATTATGCGTTGAGGATTCAAATTTACATATTTATGCGGGCGGAAAAATTATCAACATAGGGATGTAACCCTTTTTCATGATATGAAGTTGCAGGTTATCGTGTTAAGATTCAGCATGTGAGGCCGCTGTAGAATGTTAGTCTTAGCTAGATGTTATGGTAAATTAAGACGGAGAATTGGTCTTCGAATAAAAACTTTAGTTCATTATCGACAGTGGGTTTCGCTCTCAAACCGACTCGTTACTGAGACAGGGTTCATGAATAATGTACACCGAATAAACTGGGGCCCGCGAAATATCTACCTGCATGTTTTAAATGCTGCGAATTTCTTCTTCTGATATTTCTCCCGACTGGATATCCCGTGAATATTTTAAGGTTGTTAAGCGATATCGTCGCATTACATTGACTTTTATTGCTTGGATTTTTATGCGAACGAGGAGCTTTAGAAACTAAAGCCTTATTTGAATACCTGAAATGTCATCCTGAACCAGGTCCACATGTGAAAAATAAGCAACAATATAAAATACTGTGCACATGTATACTATTCAGGCAACGTGCGAATTGTATTATAAGCGTTATGAGTATAAGAAAGGATTCAGTTGTGTGGTATATGCGGGTTGTTGATATGACAGTATCCTTTTATTCGGACATTGTAATGGGTTTGTGATAATTAGTTTTTAAAGGCAATTATTGCAATTATTTTCTTAAAACTCCAACTTTTCTTTAAAAACTATATTTTTTAGAGAACATACTCTAGATTTAGATAACGCGCATCAATAATGTAATAATAATGTTTTAAATTAACTTTCCAATCTCTAATGAAAAAATAATCTCTGTTTCTATCTGAAGCTTGTTTTAAATGTCTAAGGAACTTCTTTGGTCCCGACTACAAAGGAAATGAACACCGATTCAGTCAAGTATGAATATTCAATAATTTGTGTGGTTCACTCCGCTTTCGGGCCCTTGTTAAAAATAAAAAATTAAGATGAATTGAATCGGTACGCTGTCCCATTGTTGAGAATTATAGACTTACATTTTACCGAAAAAAGCAATGTTGATTTATAGCAATAGGAAAAAATACACAAAGGTCAAAGGTACTCAAAACGTAGGGACGTGGTTAATTTGTTGTTTTTACAGTAATTTTGTAATCAAAGCCCTCACCTATATAAAGGGCGGCACAAACAGAGGCACGATAATCGATTTAATGAAAGGGGAATCGAAGGGTCCCGTAGGTTTGCATTTCCAAATTTACGACTACCTCTAACGTTTAATTGGAAATTCGTGCCGCAATAAAAACGACTTGATGACCAGAAGATTAAAACGGGGACGATTTAAAATGAAACTGAATGTTAATGGAATCAACCTCGATATCTCGCTTGCAAATGATACTCGTACATTTGCTTGAAGACGTCGTGCAATATTTTAATTCTATGCACGCAATTAGCTATTTGTCCGTTAGTAAGCGATTGATTTCAAATTCAAATTCTTTGTTGTGTTAGTTATATTTACGGTCGTATACATATACATACCACGTTGTATTGCCTGTACCGTGTACACTAAATACACGATATTTAAATACAATCTGTCGCACTACGCCAACTCAGCTGAGCAGTCTCATTTTCCCGCTCCTTAAACTTTTGCACGACTCACACACGAGTACAAGTAACATTATATTGCCCTTGTGCTTACAATACAAACTTTGCGTATAAATAACTACGCCTGAAACTGTTTAAAGGATGGCTGAAGTTGAAAACGTTTCTGGACATAATTAAAAGACAAAGCTGGGTAGGGAATATGCGACTCATATACTCGTATGTTTACTTAGATTATCTATCATATATATAATGGCGTTTTAGTCTATAGATTAGAGACCTACACTGCTATAATTATCTTCAAAACTGCTCTACCGACTTTTGTGAGATATTCAGTGACATCAGTTAATTTATTATGCTTTAAATAATGTTTTTCAAGAATTTAAGCGATATACAAATTGATTGTCTCGGCCGGATTGTATATACTAGTATGTATTTGTACATAACTAATTGTCTTTGGTTATATTGAACCAAATTAAAACGGAAGTATTTTTAAAGCAATCCTCATTAAAAGACTTGGGGGTATTGAATTCAAAAATAACTTGATGAATTTTTCACATGCGAATGGACATTTAATACAAAAGGGCGTATAATAAAATGAAGCTCCTTCCTACTCGTAAATCTTTCTTGCCTACGAATAAGAACGGAAAGGCTTACAATCTTTAACTTTCTGACAGTTTAATAAGATAATAAAAATATAACCACGAAAAAGGAAAGTCTGAACTGAATATTATTTCTTTCCCATGATATTCTTTATTTGCGTACGGCTTTTTGGATCTGCACATATATGTATACATATATATGTTGTTGTTGCGTATATTATTTTTCAAATAGAGATGTGATATTGGAAGGCTTGTGGTTTTTATCGCAACATTATAATTAATTGTATAAAACTAAAATGTTTTGCTTATTGTGTTTGTTTTCTCGTTGCTGGTTGCTTCGTCTAAATTGTGACTGGCAGAGAATGCTTGTAGCGTTAAGTCTGTATTTTCTACCACTAGGATATAGAAATAATAAAGCATAAGTAAATTGTTGCAATAATAAAAAAAATAAAACATGTTTCGCAAACCATATTAGAGAACAGGTAACTAAAACTAGTATTAAGTGAAAAATACAATGTGTAGAAATGAACAATTTAATAGGTATCGCGAAAAGAAAATTCAAGAGAATTATATATTATAGATACATGTACATTTTAATAAATTCATTGTTAGTGTTGTGCTACGGTGGTCAGGATCCCAATTTAGTTCAATTTGGGGCCATGTCCGCTGCCACGCGATAGGATCTGAAAATTTAATGGTAGTTCAGGATATATGAGCATAGGTGGGCGGCAAGACGAAAATAGAAGGTCATTTCACGAGTATTTTATATCTTACGTAATTCGGAACGACACAATAATTTCCTAAAAGTAACACACGGAAATATACATCTGCTGGAACTGAACGCCCTCCATTAATTTAGATATCATCTTGTTTTTTTAATTGGTGATATTCCAAAAGAAATCGCGCGGAATTATAAACGTTCTGCAAATTTTGAAACATTTCAAAATCTCTTAACATTTCAAAAAGTTTACTGCGCTTGACTTGATATATTAAAAAAGGGCGTGTACTCGGCATTTTTAAACGTAATTAAACGAAACTTGGTCAAGTATCTACGCTGGGTGTGAAGTTGCAATATTAGTTACATAATTTACGTGTACTACGTTAACCAACCATTAGCTTTGAAAGATATAATTATACCTTTGTTACAATGAATTAACACAATTAATTAGCATTAAAACAATAATAATGACTGGTGTGTCTCGATTGTTAAATTGTAGGCAGAGAATTACACACACATTAAATTTCAATTCATTTTATTCTGTCAAGTTAGCTATTATCTATTAACTTTGTCTTTGTTCATTTTATTTTTAGCGTAAACAATCTTGTGACAAATTGTAATTGTGGGTTGCGTGAACCCCTGAAATAGTAGCATGCAGCTCGCAATTTGTTCGTATTCAGGCGGTTAATTACCTGGATATTTCCTAATAAATTACACTTACGGCGTAGTGGACTGGGAAATTCGTTACGAGGCGCGCGGACAACGGCGTCGAGCTATACTCGATAAAATTACCACTTTACTGTCGCATTATCTTCACCTGTCCCAGTTTGTACAGCGACCTTCGTATGTTTTGTTGTCTCTGGTGCAGACAGCCAAGCAATGGAACTTCCTGATACGTATAACTTACGCGTTATTTAAAACAAGAGTGAATCGGCATTTTCTAGGCAAGCGTGTTACATATTAGAAAGCACCTCATTTACCTTTAGGTGAACTCGTAGTGTAACGCAAGCCTATATTGCAATTTAAATTAAAAATGTATGAGTAGATACAAAAAATGGTATGTAAAAATACATAAAAGTACGTAAATACATATCTGTGACCGATGATGGTATTAATTCAATAGACTATCTAGTTTATTTATTTAATAGTACACAGCTATACCCTCTATGCAATAATTTATGTATCTCCTTCCTCCATATCAAATTTAATAAGGCAAGGTTCAATATTCATTATTAACAAAACCTTATTGGTGGACCGTACGTGGTATGTGAATTACTTTTGGTTAAATAAAATATAACATGGTTGTTCTCAGAGATATGATGAAATATGAAATTTGAATTTTTAAATTTTTATTATAAGGTAATTAAACATATCTTTACTAATACAGTTGATGAGAAGAGTTCTGACGTAGATGAGGATTATCAGTGGTCTGGAAACTTGGATGGGTGACCACTAGTGATAAGGGCTACTTACTACCTAGTTCAAAGGGTACGTCACGACGCCTTTCCCGGTTATGTTGTTAAGCAATAATCACTAAACCTCGTATGCTCCCTTAATGGGGATTAAAATATTCTTTGTCACAGGGTTTGGTAACAAATCTGTAGCTTCGGCAATTCGTACTGGAGAAGCGTGGTGGCACATGGCTCTAGCCTTGCCACATTATCGAGAGAAATTTGTGACTAGCAATGGAATGGGTCATAAAAAGGGTTTAAGCTTAAAATTTATGACCACTGTAAATATGAACGGTAAGTGCACTCCGGAGAAGTGAGCGGTAGGTAGGACAAAAGTTTCGTGTTTCTACGGAGACCCTCTATACACCGAATGCCGCTAAAGGTACTGCGATATAAAATCTATATCTGCCCCATCTCGATGTCGATAAAAAAAACAGTAGCATGAACGATTCTGCACTTTACCAAAAGAACAATGTCGCCTAACGAACTAACGAATGAGGAGAAAGCTGTATTGAACAAGATAATTATCGTTGCGTTAGAATTTACCTATAAAATGATGTAAAGAAATAAAACACATTGTCTTTTAGTAATTACATAGTAATCTGTTGGAATCCTAGCGGCTAATTACCTGGATATTTCGTAATAAATCACACTTAGAGAGTCGAGGACTGGGGTATTAAGCGTGACAGAGAAGGACGATGATCGACTCGGCACAAAATGGCTACTTTACTCTGTTCGATAACATCCTTTATTTAGTTGTATAAAAACTACTAAAAAGTCAATTGACGATGGTTCATGTACATACAACACTGGCAATTATAAATAAAAACAATAATATTTAGTGCTACGTTTACAACGATAAGAAAAACAAATATTAAAACGTACGTGTTTGTACAGTTACAATTAGTTTGTTGTTCTACTTTTAGTCCAGATCTTTCCTTGCAATTGACTGGGGCTTGGATATCATCCCGCTATTGAAAGAATTTTAAACAGCTTCGAATAGTTTTTGAAAGGGTCTTGGTAAAGATCGATTTTTGTAATCGTAGTTGATTAGTCGCTTATACTCTGTATTTCCAAATGCTGGGCGTCCAGGACGTGCCGGATGTATGGTGTAACAACAGATTTCTATGCGTCACTCGGGTTGGCTTCTTTTGTGTGCTTGTGTGTTCTTTAAAGTGCTTAGACAAAGTTAAATTGTTATCTAGCTACAACCTAATCCCTACTCAAGACTGTAGTCGCCTTTCCGGGTATTACTTAATGTACAAGTGCTCCTGCAACTTTTCCACAAATGCGCACGTAACAAAACCCAAACCAGTCCGGCGTTATTTACCTTGACAGATGGTGTATGCCACAAGATGAAGGTTATGATTGCTGTGTACAGTGTACAACAGGTCCATATCGTGCTTTGGAGCAGACGCGTTAGTCACAATGAGAGAAAAAGAAAATGTCATATAATGCCAACTGAACTCTCATAATATAAAAATAACTAAAACATACAGTTGCTTAGCAAGCACATGGCATTTATATCCAGGCGGTAAAGTACATATTTATGTCGTGATATATCACACTCATAAGATCACAAGGATTAGGGGATTCTTTCCGCTCATTTTACCCTGACCTGTAAATTTGTTATGCTGTAGAAGTAGCACTTACATTAATATAACTGTATTCATTTCATGCATAGTGAGAATACGTAAACACTGCTCTCATATTAACATTTCGTAAGCCGTTTCATGATAACTTTGTTGCCGGGGGATTTACTTCGGACATATTACCCATATTAAGATGAAAGCTCCGTATTCACAGTTAATGATAGTGTGGTAACAAGCGGATGAATTATTTAAGTAAGAATGTTCAGTTATGATTGAATAACGGTGTGTGAAGTCTGCCAATCCGCACTTGGCTAGCGCGGTAGACTAAGCCCTAAAACCCTCTCACTATGAGAGATGCTCACCGGTCCAGCAGTCGACTAATAAAAGATCGGAAAATAAAATAAATTTCATTATAATTCATTAATATTATCTCTTATAAAAGAAACAATACGTAATTTACTAAAAATTGTGCCTTTTTAATCTTATTTTAATGTACGTTCCCATAGTTATAAATTGGTCTGCATATTGAACGTGTGGCAGTCTTCGAGTATGTGACAGATGTATTGCAGTTCTCAGTAAGAGATTAAATTGGAAAGCCTCCTCTGTGTGCGCCTAATGGCTTTCCATACCTCTCAAACCAGTGCATTGGAGCGCAAGAACTGATGTTACATGGCGAAAATACATAGATGCATTGAACATTAGTACCACTATAGTCGTTTCCACCGGGATGTCGTCATTAAAGAGATTACATGCTTAACACTATGTGGAAAAAACTTAAACTTACGACTTAAATAGTAGAGACTGGATTTGTAAATCTTTTTAGCATTCCGTATTTTAATTTTAAAAAATCTAATTCCAGTTGTTTTTTTCGCTAAATAAGAGTCGCATAGATAAACCTGACGTGTTTAAGAGTCGAATAATCAATCAAGCGCTGTACTAAGCCGCAATTGGCTCGTATGTTTGCGATGGCTATCGTTCTAAGCCGTATTTTGCGAGTTACTACATTTTATACCTCATTTATAAGCAAGCCAACTGCATGTTGTTGTTATTGCAATAGTGCATTGTAAATGCGAATTGACCTGATTTTCCTTGAATCTGTATGTTACCAATGAAAAGCGTAATGTGTTATTGTGATAACGTTAATGAAAATCAATGCATAACGAATTTTTTAATTTAAATATGCTATAAAATCGAATAACGAATAACGTTGTAGAATAACGGGAGCTGCCATTTATAGCTTAGGTTGATTATTAAGGTAAGACATTGTGAAAAGATATCGTATATTTTGTTGCGTTTAGCCGAATACCATTAATATTAAATATGTATAATTAATATACTTATTAATAAATAAATTATAATAGTATATGTATTATTATATCATAAATATATATATTAATATATTATCATTAATACTTTATTCAATTCGAACACTAAACAGTTTTTCGGAAATTACAAAAATAAATTATTCGTCGAAAATGAGCAAAAATATTACCAATCAGCACCTGTTCGGACCACTCATAGTACTCGTACTATTATATAATAATTGTATTAAAACGAAGAGGGATATTTAAATCGTAGCATATATTTAATAAAATATTTCCGATAGCAGTTCCATAACTGTCGCGAGCGAGTGTAAATTAAAATGGGCTGGGACACTACCTCGTTACGGATACATGATATAATAATAAATTAGTGCAAATTGCATATCTCACCAATCGGATTGAATTAATTAGCTGTACGCAGTCGATGGGGCAGGCACGAATGATCGTCGAATTCGCAATGTAAGCGTACTCTTCGCAGCCAGCAAAGTTTTATGGTTTAAATATACTCTTCAGAACTAGTTGATTAAGATAAGATTTAATTTTTAACTAACAATATCAAAATTCCCGCGGAACGTACATATTTTCAGACTGGAAGAGATGGTTGTGTAAATTTAAAATTTTCTTTATATAAGTTGATTGGCGAAACTGTTTAAACTTGAGATTATAAGAACTACGGCACGAATTAATTGCCCAATGTTTATTAACAACATCCCGTCGAACGGCCAAAGTATCGCTGGAGGGACCAGATAGAGACAGGCTTGAGTAAACTTCAAGTCAACTTGATCTTTTGGTATTGGAGGTCAAGGCACATTTTGGGTCACTGTGCCAAACTAAGCATAAGTATTTAAATTCTTACTTACAATAATTTATTGATCGTAATGCATAATATGTAATAGGTGCTTGTCTTGATAGAATATGAATGAAATGAGGGACTTTTCCAGCTAATTGCATCTTTTTCAGACTGCGACGAACAAGAAAACGCAGTCGGGAATTCTCTATATTGTTCCTTAATTGAAGTTGTTCTCTCGGCAGTGGCGCCGTCTCCGCAATTCTCGACAATGATACTTGTAATTAAAAACTCCATTTTTATATTAACCTTTCGGTGTATAAGACACTTTAATTAACTTAATTTGTAATTAAAGCAAGTGATCGAAGTTTTTGTGAAAAGTAGCGTAAAAATTTAACGTACTTATAGATTTAAATTTTTCATCTATTCTTTATGCTCGTAGGAGGTCTGAAGATTTATTATTAAAATTAATTAATTTACGTAAAGTCATTCAGTTACATTTACATTTTAGAACGGATCAAGATGGTTAGAAAATATTGTTTCGGCTAATAATCTAATACCCATTTTTAATAAACTAAACGGTCGAACACAAACAACATTAAAGAACAATAACGTGGTGTCAATTATGATGCAAGGCGTTATTTAGAATATATACGATAGTAATTAATTCTTAATTAGTGAACACTTTTATCCAGCTCTCTTATGCGGAAAATACCCTTTACCATATTTTTTAAATAATTGTTTTGCGTATTATGTTTTATAAAGTCCAATCAATTCATGACGCTTGAATGTTTTATAAAGAAGCATGCAAAGCAATTTAGCAGACTTACCTTTAATATTATTAGTTTCTTTGATAAGGCAATTTGCTTGGTCGCTCGCGTAAACAATATCTATGGTCGTAAAGATAACAAGGAGGTGAAAGGTGGCGTGCATTAATCAGTGGTGTGGCGTTTGTTCGTCTGACAGCGTTCATTAGAGCACAAAGCGTGGTCTATCAGTTAGTTTCCGCGGCGCTATGGTTTCACAAATTGGGGAATGGGTGTGCCGGACAATGTAAAGCGGAAAATCGTGACTACTTACATACGACCTTTGTGTGCCGAAGAGTAGAGACATTTTCAAATACGATTCGGTCACGTTCAGTACTAGGTACCTGTGTGGCGCGGCATAAAAATGAACAACTTTACGAGTCGCTCTTATACTCTTCGTTGCAACGTATACATCGAATAATACTTTTATTGGTATCACAGTTACTTAATTTTTCATTTCCGTGTTTGTTTAAGTCACAGTGCTCTAGGGCTCATTGATTAGTTTTGCGGCCTTATTATTTTGTCAAAGTAAGTTTTTTGTAACCAAATTAAAAATGCATCATATATTTTTATGTAGACCACATGTATATTAGGAAATAAATAGTTTACTTTCAAACTGTTTGCTACTGATAAATCTTAAAAATTATACGCATAAGTTCATCTTATAGAAAATTCCGACTATGGCTGTTGGCACAAACAATCTGTTCAGGTCGTCGTGTGCTAAGTCGGAAAGGCACAAGCTTAGCTACCCAAAATGATTGTTTTGAAAGCTCGATGAAAATAAAAAAAGTTTAAGTTTAATAAAGCATTTATTAATAAAGTTGCAATTAAAAAATAATTACAAGGATATATACCTCTAGGCATAGTATATTCCGCTAAACAGAATGTTGTTATTCTCTTTCAAAAAGAATAAGAACGGATGATCGGCC
>DWDX01004774.1:0-11268 GCA_018245675.1 Agara michaeli | reverse complement strand
CCCATCTAAACAAATCCCACAAAACTATTTTTTTCCCCCCCGCCCCCCCCCCCCCTTAAAAAACGGCGCTAAGTATTTGCAAATGGCTAACAATACTTATCCAACCTAGATTCTCAATTAGTTATTATTCAGTCCTAACAAGTGCAAATACAGAAATCTTGTGTCAGCTAAAAGCATTATAAAAGCATTTACAATATCAAAAGTGAGGTCAGTTTTATCTAGAGTGATCCACAAATAAATAGGAACGTACTTGACTTTGATCCTTTCTTTTCGCCTCAATCACATCCTTGTGTTTCCCGTTCAATTTTATTTCTAATTCGCTTATTCTCGCTTGTAACAAAACTATCTGTTGCGCTCTTCCTTTCCATCCCGCCAAATCGTTCTGCAATTCTTTTATGTTTGTAAATTTATCACCTAGTTCCTGTTGCAATATTTTGGTGGCAACAAGAATGTCATTCTTAAGTTCCAAATTTCTATTTTTACTTTCATAGAGCCTTTTGTTTACAACTGCCAGTTTATTATTGAGATCTTTTAACTCATCTGAATTTACATCGATCGACTCCGTTTTGCATAAACAGGCTTCTAGACGTTCGTTTTCTTTGTTAATCAAGTCTAATTTCATTATTTTTCTTTCAAGAGCGGAATTTTTCGTTTTGTAACCCTCCAGTTCGGCCACCAGGTGTCGGTTTTGTTTGCAGAGGTCTGCTATTTTTTCGCTAATAATACCAGCCGACTTTGAAGATATGGCTGGTCCGCTACCAGATATGATGTCACGAATTCGCTGTTTCAGGTCAGCGATAGTTTTGTTCAATTCTTTTATCTCCTCGTCCTTTGTGAATATGAATTTGCGCAGCTCATTATTTTCGCCCGTCATTATCTGAAAGGATTTCCTTTGAATGTATATAGAGGTTCGTTTACGTTAATATTGTAAGAACGCTATTTCAATAAATACTCTTCTAACCTTGGCTTATTATTATAAGAAGATACATTAGAGTGTGACGTACAATAATTGACACTTAATATTAGGAAATTTGTATGAAATGGAAGTATATTACAATGAATCAGATCAGAGCATAAGAATCGTTATTGGAAAAGCTAACTACCTTAAGCTGTTCAATTAAATGAGCATTTAGCTCCGGGGGGTACAACATATCATCGGGATCCGGTTTATCAAGACCTGCCAACATTTTCAATTTCATCTCATCCGTTTCTTCTATCTTTGCTGCCATGTCTGCCAACTTATCCTCTTTTCCATTCGATTTTGATTTTAATTTCGTGGAAGAAACATTCTTTTTCCCTTCCATGTCATTAAAAATAAAGTATTCATTAAGATTCTCGTATTATGTTCATAATATGTGTATTTTTCTCTTGAAAATTGACAGTTTCGTTATATTTCCAAATTTAAATGAAGCTACAAAGTTGTAAGGAAACAATATAATGTATGTCATGGAGGTTCTAAAATGTAAAATTCCATATTTTTTTAATATACATACGACGATTAATGCACCTACATTAAATAATTATTACAACCTGCTATCTAAAACTCTGTATACCTACCTATAAGGCTCAGTATCTTTTTTCAAACAGTCTGCGCAAATAAGGAAACTATCGCATTAACATAAAAATGTTATCTATCTAGCCAATTACATTCTTACCGATGATCAGCCTCATTTACTTTTAAATAGAAGACTAAATTTACGGGAGTGTGCCTTTATAAGTACACCTGCTTATGTTTAGAAATAGATAGTATTTAATGAACAAAGCTCGAACAAAAACGACGCTTTATAATTCTGATAAATTTTCTACGTAGTAATATAAATAAACAGAACAGAGAAAATTATCCCCTCAACATTCCTTTTTCATTCAAATACCGTTGCTTCTGATTATATATATGCAATTTACTGTTGGCATTGCATGAATTAAACTTTCATTTTAAGTTAGATATTTTATCATGGGACTGAGATAATATTCTGCGAAAAAAAGTAGCCTATAGATGTCACTCATCAGCTTTTTAACTATATGGTCCGTATCCAAAATAGCATCGATCTGTTTTTCTGTTTTGAGATGAAAGAAGGACAAACAAACACCCATCCCCATTTATAATATTAGTATCGATAATTATTCTTCCAAAAATGCATTTATGGTCTTATCAATTTCTCCCAACCTATCATCTGTTACTTGTCAATGTCACTAAGTCAGCTGTCAACCTGTCAGTGTCAAAATCATTGATTTTGTGAGTCTTAGATGTTGTCGTAGTGCGTAGAAATTGTTAAAATATAATAACTCTTCGCAATACTTTTTATGCCCAGTTGGGCCTTACGTAGTTTACTACGCGTATTCCTAATTCCGCATATGTAAAAGTAAGGTTAGTTCAAGTATTACGTCCTTGTGGTGCCACTTATGTTTGACTATGTTCCTTATCATTCTATTACACAAACAAAACATCTTCATGCTTATTACCTTTACAATATACTCATCGATCTTTCACGCATCAATGTCGAAAATTAGAAGACTAGCAGTATTCGTTATATGAAAATTTTGATCTAAAGTTATGGCATTGTCGGACAGAATACATACAATTAAGTATAGGTGCGGCTATCTGCGTTTTATTTGATAAATTACTCGATAATTTGCATGAATACAAAATTATATTGTAGCGGTGGTTAATTAAAAAAAAAATATTTAATTAATATATGTCTCTGAAATGTTCCTGTACGCTTTTATTTCTACGATTCCAAATTAAATCAATTGTGTCGGCTTCTATTTATAGATATATTTAACATCCGGTTTGATACGTTTTGTAGATAGATCTGTTCCCATAAGCTTGTCCCATTTGTCCTGTATTTTATTTACTCTTTTATTCAAATGACACTATACTACCTATAGTGATTTCATTCTTCAATTATTTACTCGGCATATTAATGTGTTAATGATGATATATAAGCAGTATAACTGATAAATTGCATTAATGTATAAATAGTCCAAAGTATAGCAGCTCAGTATGTTCTACTTCTCTGTTTGTTAAACGATTTTTTTTTTTTTGGTTTGATGGCTATTAGCTAGTTTTCGTTTTATCAATAAAAACATTTTGAAAACATAATTTTTAGAAAACTTCAAAGGGTTTTATCAAATTTACATATTATGGTCAAATTTCGAGCACCAGGACAACTGTACTGAATAATAATTACGTCATAACTACTGAAGTTCTTAGAAAATTTTGATTTCCAATTTTTTCACAGCAATGCCAGGAACGAACCTAATAGTACCCGTAGTGTTATGGGGTAAACATGCACCGACCCATTGCATATCTTCAGTCTACCTGTCCCGGGACCAGAAAACCCTAGTTACCGGTTGCTATGATGGGCAAATATGCATCTGGCAAGTCAATCCGGACACCTTGAAGATGACGCCGAGATGCCTTCTCGTTGGACACACAGCACCTGTCACCTGTTTGTCAAGAGCGTCTATTATTCAGGTAATTTTACATCAATGTAAATGTCTTTTTTAATTTATCGTAACAGTAATTTCTAGATCATATAGAGCATTCTCATCAATGGTGTGGTTAAAAAGAATAGTCTAACCGAGACCTTTAACAAAGTAGTTACAGCGTATGCTGCAGCATATTAAGTGTATGTATGTACCTTATGATGAATAAAACAATTTGAATTTGAATTTGTTACTTTGGAATTTGTATACAACTTCCAAATACCTTTTGTTACATAACATTTGACCCCATACTGATAGAACTCCTATAATGTGGTGCTGCCTTAAAGAGAGTGTTGGATAATTGTTTGTAAAAATAAGATTTAAAAAACTTTTAAAAATAATTACATAACATGTAAGTGAACCGCATTCAGATAATGGTCTTGTGTATGGTTGTGACACTATGTGGTGTGTGTTATGCAACTTTACATAACATTAGTCTTGAATTTGTGTAAATAAACATAGGAAAATGACATGACAGAAAGTAAATAACATAACCCTCTTGCTTAACTATCATTCTTCCAGCAGACCTGCAAGAGAGGAGTACTTGCTGGTTTTTGTATAGCGTAGTACCAACATTACAGCTGATGTAATTGCAGGATAACAACTTCATTGTAAGCTCGTCGGAAGCCGGAGAGATGTGTACGTGGGATCTGGTCGACGGCAAGTGCAGAGAGAGTATCAAGCTATCACAAATTCACACGAATATACAGGTAACTGCCTGATTTAATAATATCAATCTTTATATTAACACATGAAGGACATACCATTTATGCGCTTCTTTTCCTATTTTTTACCCTAAGAAGAACTTGCAACGGTTTGTTTTACATCATTGAAATTGTAATGTTACACTGAATATAGATTGATACTATTTTAAAGGTACATAAATGTCTGTAAATCGACATAGTGATGGAAGTGCACCCCATAAACCCCCCCCCCCCTTGTCACACAATGTCACACTTCACCGACCCCCTCCCTCACCCTTAACGTGTGACGTAATTTACGAATGGCCCCTTACCTGTTTTATACCGATGTCCCTTATTACTCACAGGCCTACCACATGTGCAACAGCGAAGACCTAAGACTATTCTGCAATGGTTATTACGCAGAGATTCTCATCATGGATCCCTTTTCGCTGGAGATTTTGTTCTCCCTCAGCTCCAAAATGAATCCCGATTGGATTTCCGCTTTACACGTAAGTACCTTTAAAGACTAACGTTTATTTATTTCTTTTTATTTATACATTGGCCGTATTAGTTACTCGTTATAATACGACCAAATCAAGAGCGTGTTCCGCCATTTTGGGCATCATTGGGCATTGATAAAGGTACATGTCAGGTTCAGGATATCAGATGAGTTAGAGGCAATGTGCCCTCCATAAATAACGTTAAAGACGAAGCTTATGGCAATAACTATTACAGGTGCATGGTTATAATGACGTCACATGGACGAAGCCATGAGTAATTGCTATTGTTTTTTGTATTCTTTCATATGAGATGTGTTACGGCTTTCAGGTTCTGCGACCGTCGTCAAGGAAGGACGACGTCGTGCTTGCAATCTCTATCACTGGCACTGTGAAGGTAACAGAATGTACATTTGTAACCTTTGAGATATTGTAATTATAAAGTATGCAGAGGTGTGTGAAGACTGCCAATCCGCATTTGGCCAGTCTGGTAGACTATTGCCTACTTATGGTAGAGCAGTGGAACAGAACGGTGTTTGGCATATCTATTGTAGGAAGAGACAGTTTGTCAATCATGATGGTAATACGGGCAATTGTGTGCAGGTGTGGTCACTCCTCGGGCACGAAAACAAGCAGTCGGAGCCGATATACGAGAACGAGTCGAAGCAGATCCGCTGTCTGAACGCGCTGTCGCTCAACTGTTGCGCGTACAACCAGCGCACCGTGCTGGTGGTGTGCGCCAAGTACTGTCAGATATATGACGCTGGTGAGTTCGAGCGCTATCTTTAAATTACATTACAAATAATAACTGGGACAATTCCACACACGGCTACCCGATTCCAAATTAGGCTATTCAATGCCCGTGTAACCGGACAGCTGATAAACATACATATATAGATACAATATAATACTTGTATAGATATTTTTACCACCACACACATAACAATCACATGTGCTATGAAAGTATAACACGACCAAGAAAAAGAGTATTTATAATGGCGTCACTAAGATGGCTTGTTCATGTTCTAAAAAGACTCCTTTAACTGTTTAGTTTATACATAAATTCGTTTTAACACATTGTGATCGTACAAGGGGTTTGTGCGTTCCTACTGCTAACAGGTTGAGAGGGAAAAGCTGACGGAAAGGAATCCCCCAGCGCTATTGAAAATAAGGAAACTTAATTCCAGGTGACTTTTCCGTTCTCTGCTCTATCCAAGCACCATCTGGCGAACGTTGGATGTCCGGTGACTTTTTGGCTCCCGACAGAGTACTCGTTTGGTCTACCGAAGGCAAGGGATACCTATACAAGCTGCCGGCTAAGTATGAATTTGTTTTTTATATTCATTCAAGAAATTTTTTTTTAAAGCTCAGTTCGGTTCATATTACTGAAAATTTACTACTATCAACTTTAATAATAGCGACAGACAGAGAAATTGTTTTTTAGTCTCTCAATACTATAAGTAATATAATTTAAATCTTCGCTAGTGACAAATTTATTCATGACATACATAATCGATTTATTGACTTTCAAAAATGTATGTAATGTCTCCTAGTGATTCTCTTGTTCATTTAGATTAACACAACATTACAACAGCCATGCCTGCTGCAATACATTAAATCTAGCGTTGGTCCATTCTCACTATGGTAAGAGTCAGTATCATCTAGGCGCGTGCGTTGCCCTGGATTAAATTCTGATTTTGATCCAGATCAGTTACCGTCAGATACCTGGAAACTTGGTAACACCGTTGTCGTACGATTTTCACGCGAGTACACACAATATTTTATGTCATTAGACCACCATCAGAGCACACAATGCCTCTGTAGTGTTTATCGTTAAGTGTTCATGAGGTTGGAGAAAGAAATGATTGGAATGAAATTGTTTTTGCCTACTCGCCTCTAGGCAATTAAACAAATTAGTGATAACACTTCATTGCAGCTGTTAAAAAAGCTACTGTGAATGATAACTATGAAATAGTCGGGGAAATTAAAAGAAAATTAAAATGTTTAAAGTGGTTCAATTATATATTTATATGCTAGTGAAATTATAAAGAAGAACACATCAAAATGGCTGCCGTGAGCTTATGATTGTTCGTGCGGTTGTTTCTCGCACTGTATTCTTCTTTCAAGACGTTCTACGTTCAATATTCACTACCGCGACTTTTGTTTTCTCAACAGATGCAAGTCTATTTCAAACATTAAAAAAAAAACCATATCAGTAATGCCAGAAGAGCAAAGAATGTAATGTAAATCACTTTTCTCTCTTCAACTTTGTCGTTGCGTGATTGGAATCGAAATTCAAAAATGTGTTATGCTATGTTCAGATCTGCGTGAGTTACCATAAACTTATTCGAATACATTAACAAATTAGAATTAAAAAATATATAATATAGTCAAAGTACTTGCTGCGCAGGTGTGACCAGAGCATAAAATCGTCATGTTTGCCATTAAGAAAAACAACATATTTTAGTTTGTTTGTTTTAAATGTTACCTTTAAGGTGTTACCATATTTTTTATGTACGGATAGAGATTGTTATCCAATTAATAATCTATTGAAGCTATTTTATCACCAATAAGTAAGGTTTTTAGCTAATTATTAAGCTAATTACGCTATTTCTCTTATAGCAAGCTACGCGGACGGGCAATCAGTAGGTTAGCAAGACCGTTTATTTTTTCGAAGGCAAAACATTTAATTCACATTATGTTCTAATTGATAAAATACTTTCTTTAACAATAAAATATTCTCTTTTAGCCTGCAATTATTCTTTAGATTATTGCGTTGTTAACGTTTGATATCGATTTAACAAATTGTCTATGGTTTGCATCAAAAATCGTTATAGTTTAGGTATGTTGTACATTATCATCAAATATGTATTAGTGTCTTGAGTGCACAGTAACGCCCTCTATGGTGCTGTAGAAATCAACGGCGCGGTTGGAGTATTAAAGATATTTATAATAGAAGAGAAATGAAAATAAAAAGCAACAATATAATGGAAATAAATGATTTGCCTGCACTTTCGAATTGGTTGAAACTAGAACCCTATGTTTAGTTCTGAGTGTGTTTCTAGTTTAGAAAAGCAGACATTTTTATTTTCTTGTCGTTTTATATATATATATATATATCATTTCGCAAAGGGATCGAGCACGACTATCGTGACTACAATTCCAGTCATTATTTTTTTATTATTACCATTACTATTGTACAATCACGCCAGATCCCTAACGAAAAATTAATTAATTTTCTATAATAAATTTGGGTATACAGTCCAAAGAATAATGCCCTACGATAAACTGGTGGTGTGTTCTAATTGTTGTGCCCTTTTCATTGTTACATTTACTTTATTCTCATTTTCTGTGAGGTGTATTTTTATTTTGACGTGGACGTGTTGGATGTTGCCAGTTGCATTATGTTCAATGTCTTATTTATTTTTCGGGTCACGGTAGAATTATGCCGTTTGTGATTTAATTTGAACTAAATATCGCTAGGCCACGTTGGCGTATATTCTCCTATTTATCTATCGACTTTTGTATGGACTGCTATTCTTGTATATAAAAGTTTAAAGACATACATATAAAACTCTAATCACTAGTTCTATCTTTAAACATATCGAATATATAGTCGTACTCGTTAACTAAATGTAGTAAGCATATTTACAAACACCCTCTCGGCATAATTCTATCGATGACGAGTTGTGTACATATAAATTAGCCGTGAGTAGTATTCAAGTAGTGTACTTTTATTTTGCAGTTCGCACCCCATTTCCCCATAATATTAATTTGTATTCCTTTTTTGTTTAAACACAATTATCTGAACTACATCTTGGAGTGTTACTGCTGCAACGCTCGCGCGCTCGCTGTGACCTATGTAGACGAAACAGGTGATTGAAAAGATCTAGTCTATCCGTCAGGTCGTCGACTTTAATACAGTTTTTGTCTCACCGCTGGGCAAGACGCTCTTTCGCAACGGCGGGACGCTCAAACATAGCCCACTACTCTTATGTAGTACTAGCTTTTGCACGCGACTTCGTCCCGCGTATATAATATTATTATACGTATAAACCTACCTCTCGAATCGCTCTATCGATCAAAAAAAACCGCATCGAAATCCGTTGTGTAGTTTTAAAGATCTAAGCGGACATAGGGACTGCGGAAATCGAATTTGTTTTATACTATGTAGTGATGGTGCAAATGAACGGGTGTTCCTTATTGTTGCAGAATTCTCAACGAGAATTATTATCTCGAAAACATTTCTCAACCAGTTAAATCTGTCTGTTTTTAAATCCGCCAGTCACAAGGAGCACGCTACGTCGCCAGCGGATTTAGAAAATATAACCGAAATATATCTCTTGCATTATTTGATTTGCTTGTAACAATTCTATGTACCTACTTATGTATGTATGTGATTTGGCAAATAAGTGGTTTCTTATTCAACGTGCACACTGTACATCGTATTTTCATGGTGTAGTTATATTGAATAACATCAATTTTAATGCTGGCAATACAGCACTAAATATGGCAATGTTGATTTTGTAATCAATGTCGCCATCTCCAAATAAATATGAGATAATAATGACACGACACACCTTGAATAATGAACTACTTTGAGGATGGAGCAGTATAATGAAGTATGTAAGTTTACAGTCCCGTGTGTTCACAGCTCTGTGCCGGACCATAAAGGATTTCATGGACCCACCGTGGACCATGACAGTCCAGTTCTGTTCAGCATATTGGCGCACCCGGATAATAAGGTACTATATTTGTTTACAGGCGTGATGTTACGTTTATATTTGTTTGCTCAGGTTAAAAAAAATTTTAAAAAAATGCTTCATTTAAATTTTATTTTAGTTAAATCCGTTCAAACACAAATATGGATATATATATTTAACTAGCCGTGCCCGCGACTTGGTCCGCGTTTGAATTGAAATTGAAATATGTAAACGTAGCCTAAGTTACTCCTTATTACATCAGCTGTCTGTCATTGAAAGTCCCGTCAAAATCTATCCAGCCGTTCCAGAGACTAGCCGGAACAAACAGACAGACATACATACGAAAATT
Source organism: Agara michaeli (assembly GCA_018245675.1). Classification (NCBI taxonomy): domain Eukaryota; kingdom Metazoa; phylum Arthropoda; class Insecta; order Lepidoptera; family Hesperiidae; genus Agara; species Agara michaeli. The sequence goes on along the minus strand of DWDX01004774.1, from coordinate 1,550 downwards.
AAAAAAAATAATAATTTTGGTATACGTACCGTGTATACATACGCATTTAGTAAAAAGCGATTATTTTAATATCACAAACAGACACTCCAATTTCATTTATTTGTATAGACATTGACCGCAAGTCTGTTCGCAAACTACCGGGTCACATACAATTCCCGCTATTCCAACAACCGTGAACAATATCACTTCGGAGCGCTGCCAGCTCCGTCCGTGTAGCTGTCTAACCGAGGCGGTCGGCCCGCAGCTGCTGTCGTGCCCGCCGGCGATGCGCTTCACGCTGACGATGGCTGGCGGCAAGCAGCGGCGGCTGCTGGTGCGCGGCGACTCCGCCGGCGTCGTCTCTCTGTGGAACGTCGACGACGCCGCCAACCCGGTGCCCTCTAGCGTGCCGTGTGAGATGTTATGACTTTCTCTTTAAAAACGGTCGCCAGGACTCCCCTTGTGTCGTGGGTAGACAGATTTCTCTTTAACAACTGGGAACGATCCCCAAACGGCTGTCCGAGTCCAAATTAGGCAATCGAATGCCTGTACTAGTAACTGTTGTTTTTGTTTTGATAAGTAACATTTAAATATCAGTCGCTATAACGGTGAAGGGAAACATCGCGAGGTGACCTGCACACCTTAGAGATGGTTTAAATTATATAATATTTTCTGAGGTGCGTGAAGTCTACCAATCCGCACTCGGCCAGCGTGGTAGACTGTGGCCAAAATCTCTCTCACCATAAGAGGAGACCCGGTCCAGCAGTGAACCAATAAAAAGGGTCGAAAAAAAAGTTGTAACTAGACAGCTGATAAACATACATGTATACATACAACATAATACTTATTTAGATATTTTTACTACACCCAGACACAGGACAAATCTGCACATCACACGAATGTTCGAGGCGAGAATCGAACCCACAACCTCTTGTGGCATAAAATAAGTCCTTATATGAACATTGACTAATCAAAGTAAATCTCTGTTACAGCTCACGCGCCTATAGTGATGACGAGCTTGGACATGGCGTGGGCGGAAATGAACCCCAGTCCCGTTGGGATCCTGGATCAGTTCGGTCATCCTGAGGATCCAGGTGAGGTGAACCATAGGCAATGTTAAAAAGGAAGATGGAAGTGAAGCATAACACAGCAGCTGTCCGATTACCGACGACGACCCTAACTGCAACAACGGAGGTCCATGGGTTCGATTCCCACCCAAGACAAAACATTTATGCGTCGATCACATTTGTTTGTGCTGTGAATGGTAATAAAAACATCTATACAAGTATTGTATGGTACGTATGCATGGTTATCGGCCGTCCGGTGACCTTTTACGTTATTATTTTGTAATATCCATTTGTTTTCACGCAGAGATCAAGCTGACGGCGTCCATATACATCCTGGCGGCGAACCGGCTGGTGGTGGGCCGCTCGGACGGCTCCATCGTGATCGTGAACGCGACGCATACGGTGCAGCTGCAGCTGCTGCACGGCGCCCACCAGCAGTACGACGGTACCGAACGGACGTTCTTTATTATTATTATCTATATATATAAAAGTGAAAGGTCACTA
>DWDX01004773.1:0-11268 GCA_018245675.1 Agara michaeli | reverse complement strand
ATTAAACTATTATTAAATTGGTTAATTACCTACAATATATATTTCGTTATTCGTGCATACATATGTATTGTACACGTATTTTCATACTTGATTAAATAAAACTGCTTTCGATCGATTTAACTGTGACATTGTTGACATATTTTTAAACATGAATTTATGTATTTCCAAAAAAAATGCATACAAATATGTCAAATTCATATACAGTAATAACTGAAAAAAACTAATTAGGTTAATCTCTAAAAAGCCAACTTCCTAAGACCACCTACCTAATTGCGACTCTTTCATGAAATATGAATGTTATCTCGGCTAGTGCTTATTATAAAATTGTACATACAATTTACATAATGTCGTAGTCTTAGAAGAGTGTTCGGTCTGACATTTGATAAACTTTAGAGGGCAAGAAATTTCATCCGCGATACCTTTTTATGACCGTCAATAAATTCAAGTTGTTCACGGATTAAAATTAAAACACTTGGTTTTAATGTAGTGATAATATTTTTCTTACGTACAATCGGGATATTGAAAACAAAAAAATTGGAATTTGCCGACTCGTAAAGAAAACTCTAGATACATAATTAGACTGTCTTTTGTTCCTGAATCATAGTCTGAGCCTTAGATAGTAATAAGAGGCTACACTGTATAAGAGCCTAGTTTCCTTAGCATCGTTATATGAAATTTACACTAACAGAGTAGCAAACTAACTATCTTTTTGGTTGCTGCGTACGATTAGTAAATTTTGTTTTCAAATAGTTGTAGTTGGTATATGTTACTGTATTCCGAATACTTTATCATAATTAATCTGTATGTAATTATGGCTCACGCCGGGTGGAGTTCGTAACGTAGCTAAAGTTGGTATTAATTTGTAGAGTGGAATCACGGTTCACTGCGTTTGTGTCCACATACGATGCGCGGTGTCTCGTTGTGCACCGCAACTCTTCCCACGCGGGCTGGGAACTACGACAGGCAAAAGTAATTGTAATCATTGGTCTTACGTTTCGTTGTGTTGGAGCACCTCAGACAAATAAATGTTCTGGTCCTGTTATAATAGGAAATCGCGAATACAATTCACTGCGCTCGTGCTCATTAAAACATTGAACTATTACATACAAAACGAATTTATATAAACCCATATTGCTAATAAGATGTTGAGAATTAATAAAATACATAGCAAACAAACCAGCAGGTCAACTGGTGGTGCGCCTTGCATATTCTTGTTCGCTCACACATATACTTAAAACTTGTATAGTTAGGGGACTAAATTTAAAACTATTTCCTAAGTCACACTATCCAATCACTGCCAATCCGCACTTGGCCAGCGTGGTAGACTATGGCCTAAATCCCTTTCTCTATGAGTGGAGACCCGGCCCGTAAGTGGACCAACAAAAGAGTCGAAAGAAAAGGAACACTAAGAATTTATTATACGAAAAATAAACAATCGATTAGATCTTCACAGTTTACGAGTACCTACCGACGTTATCACTTAACGTTCATAATTTTAGATAAATCCATAAAAACTGCGAACTCTTAATTATGATACGTGTATTACGTACTTTTGTGGTTATACTATGTTGTTCGTTTATATTATGATTGGCCTCTTGGTGTAGTGGTTAGAAACCCTGAGTGTGAAACCGGAGGTAGTAAGTTCGATTCCCACCTGACAATCATGACACATTGAGCACATTAAATTTGTTTGTCGCGTGTCTGGGTGCAAAAATAGCTAAATACATTTTACATAGTATGTATTAATGTATGTTAATCAGCTGTGCGTTTACCATAACGCAATCACTTAATTGCCTAATTTGGAATCAGATAGCCGTGTGTGGAATTGTCCAAATTGTTATTATTACTGTGATGTATTTGATAGACAGAAACTGTGGATAATAGGAGATTATGGTGTAATCAAGTATTCGTATAAAAACACTATGCAAATAATACGCGAGCAATATAATATACGACAAGGTCTTTCTCACTTTTTAAAGTGATTTCACACATGCTGGTGTGAATTGAAAGACTATTCTATTTTGGTGGTAGCCGCGCTCACGTTTTCATGTCATTTTGGTTCGTTACAAAGAAATACATTTCCACAATCGAAACGGCTCCGTTATTTTTGTAGTCTTAAACAGTCCGGTATTATTACTTTAGACACTCATTGTTTCAATGACGTATTATAAATAAGGGAGTAGAGAGTTACTGTGAGGTCAATCTACTAAGACAACCATATTGTAGGTGAACTTTCGTAATATATTGTCATTTTAAAACAATAATAAAAATGAAAATTAATCTTTAGATTTTTAATAGTCTGCTTTGAGGTTTTTTTCGGAGTAATAAATACCTGTTATATCTTCCATTTGTTACATTTAAAATAACCGATGAATTTCCTTTGGAGAAAATGACCATTTTAATTACAGATTATAAAAAAAATATTTAACTTTAAATGCCTTAAAAACGCATTGTTGGTGCGAATAGCGCGAGTCCGAAGTGTTCATTTCACGGTAGTTGTGTTCACAAAATACGTACACTATTCGACAAACTCTCGTCGACAGCTTCACCTCGGGCTAGTGGGTAAATATACTTTATTACTAAGTATTAGAGTACATTATACCTCGCTTATGCAATGAGTAGCTAACGGTAATAGTCCTCAAAAAATTTTATTCGTTGTGCTGCATGCCTGAGAGTGACACAAAATATTTAAAATTGTTTTAAATGTATATTTCTATATTTTGAATTTATTTGTGTATGAATGTATGAAAGCTAATAGCAGACAGTTCAATATTGTTGAACGGACTGCTATTGTGTTGCCAAATCAGCAGGGCAGAGCTCGACAGGACAGAGTCCGAAACTGCCGACACCTAGGTGATGCAGGTCCACTCTGCACTCACTGACCTACATCCGCTTTGGCACCGGTTACAATCGCCGCTTCAACTTAATTGTCCCGACACTTGGAGCTCTCCTAACGACTGTGCCGCAATCGGCCGATTTAAGGGGGAGCTCTGCACTGTGACAGCGACCGCTTTCAAGTGCCTTTTGGGCAGATATCCACTTAGAATTGTCAATCCCAACCACGAGAAAGTAATCGTATTCCGATAGTGAATTATTTATTATTCAGTGTTTGTTAGTGAAAAGCTTTTCAGGAAATTGTTGGTAAAATAAAAATACGTCACACTGTCTGAGTGCCGTGTTACGGACATATATAATGAAAGTGAGGCATTACAATTTGCTTTTGTGATGGCGTCGTCCAATTACATTAATCTGGCGTACTCGCGCAATGGGAACGCCGCAAGCGACTTGATTAAAAATTCTATTAGTTGAAAGTCTCAGACATCTTCTTAATAGATAAAACGCACATTTTTGGAAGTATAAACCGTATATGACGATTAAACGCAAACGTTATGTAGATATTAACAAGTCATTAATATACAGGTTACGTTCCTTACGTCTTAACTATAGAGCTCTGTGCCAGTGCTAAGTGAGTCTAATTGATGCCATCAGTAGTTAGTTGGTGTATATGGTTGGTGCTTAGATATAACATACGTTTACGTAAGTTATGGTACATACATTTGCTAAACAATATACATATTATGTTCAAACATTTCTTTCATTCAAAGTCAATTATTGATCGCTATTGTATAGAATTTTATTATTTTGTGATAAGAAAAACAACTAAATTTATTTGTCCGTGCCTTGCATTCTAAAAGTAAAGCTCGCAGACAACGTCTATAAATTCTCTTGCAAAACATTCAATAGAAGTTTCGAATAACACTTGCAAATGGAATAAAAAATAGAGATGTTAAAAAGACACAAATACTGTGGTTACAATAAATCAGGGCGGAAGCTAGAGTGTGCAAAAAGAAAGCGAAATGTATCCGACAGAGTGGCTACATTGCAGGGGAGCTATGGATATCACGAATGTTTATTTAATTTTCACGTACATACTTGAATAGTATGACAGTGAATTAACATGTTTAAAATAGGTGGATCAAATCGTTCTAAATTAATATAGCAACCTTTTGAGAACATTTGAGATCCACTTAGAGAAATAATGCATAAAATAAAATATGACATGTAGCTTGTAATTTGTGCAATATGGATAAGAAGAGTAACGTGTATTATTTTCAGGTTTGCCTCTTAAATAGCTCAAAAATATATTACTTATAACACGATAGAGCCTTTTATGAAACATTGAGCTTCAAATGTTATAACGATTTTAGGTTTAACTTCTTACTTGCCGTCTAAACTTATTCGGTCTGTGGATTTTAAAGAATATATGAGGTATTTTGGCAAAGTTTAGTTGTTTGAGATAGCGACTCTTGGGATCAGCACATCTGAATGTGACCTAAAACACTCTAACACGACTGGGTGCTGCGTAAACTGAAAGCTCTCGATTTTAATCTTGAAGCTTGAGGATGCGGCAACTTTATGAGTCCGTTCTTAATACAAATATACTAATGTAAAGTAGAAGTATGTGAATACTTGTATCATTATGTCTGGGCCAAGTACATGTAGCGCATTCATATCATAGCATGGGTTAAAAGCGACACGAATTCGCGGAGTACTTGGTTCCAGTGCGCGGCATCTATGTAAGTGGACATTCCGACAGATTTAGTGCCAGTATCTTCACATCTAAAATTGTGTATGGTCCAGTATAAAGGTAATTTGTTATAAATAACAATGAAATGAGATAATATACTTTTACATTATAGAATAGAGTATATTAAAAATTTAAGCGATTTTTAGTAAATCTTCCTCCAACGTACCTCGGCATAATAGAAACAATTACTACTACCTTCAATTCAAAATGTCATTTAAAAATTTACTAGCAACATTTGTTCTACAACATCCAATAAGGTTAGATTGATTCTTTTTGCCCTAAGTAATATATACATGCTGGACCTCAAATTAAACCGCAATATTATATGTAATATTTTTACCGTTACGAAAAAGTAAAAAGAGAATGTTTTCACGAAGCAACTTTTGCACGATACAGAGGCGGCGCTTGGACAGATTTACGCGGTCACTGACGGTATCTTCGCTGCCGCATGCAGGAAAAAATGTGTAATACTTTCAGATTTAAAATTGCGAATTTAAGTCATGAGAGATACTATTCTTATTAAGTGTTATCTTTTATGTATTCTGCAGGAACCATTAGGTACCTCATGTAATATTTTTAGCAAATTGATTTGTGTATACAAGTAATTCTACCGTACCGTACTAATCTAGTCGGGAACAAAGTATCCATACGACATCTGATTTAACATAAAGTAATCGGGTAAAAATCAGGGAGAAAGCAGAACAAAAAGTAAACAAGTTATGGTGCACATGTAAAGGAGCGTCCAGACTACAGACACAGAGGACATTAAATCACTTTGGCGACTTGTGCACTCTTCGTACTCCTAAATTTATATATGCACGCTTCGAACTTGTTACAATTGCATTAGGTTTATGAGAATGTAAATATTTATTTTAATTTTTCAATCTACTTGGAAAAAATGTACATTATATAGTCGCTTTTAAATGTTTATCTAATTACATAAGTATGTAGGTATATATGTATATCAGAGAGATACGAAAAATTTATAATTTCATTTGCGTGGATATTACTTGTCTACGAAAGTAACTTATTGTTTCGTCAGAATAGACCATAAAAAAATATGTTCACTTATATTAGGCGATTGAGGTGTCCATTATTATTTTATATTATTAACTTTGTTACCAGATCCAATTCGGGTAGAGTTAAGAATGTTTCGAGGAATTTAAAAGTGACTTGAGTACCTCTGCCGAAGATATCAGACGGTGTTCGTTTTGTAGGCATGTGTTAAAGCTTTACGCGGCTGTGTGAGCAACGATATCTGATTTATACAGCTCCAAATTTTGATAATTATCCGATTTCTGGATATCGACAACAAATGGATAATGGCTATAGCCATAGGAGTTATGGAAAATATTCCATGCAAAAAAATGATTAGTAATTAGAGTAGGTACTAAAGGTCGACGTGGTGTCTACGCTCATGTTCAATATGTTCATGAATTCGATCTTTTATATTGGGAACAGTAAGTACGTCGTTTCTTTTAAAATGTGGGTTTGTTTACACATACTGGATGCTGTTTCATGTTAATGTGTGGAGAACTACACGAACATGTTAAAGTGGATGCAGGAACACGTCGCACGTGCAATTGGACGGTAAATCACCGGCTAAGCGTTGAGTACTAGTCTGATCGTGTATACGCATCTATTAAAACTGGGTATCCCAGTCAGTTTTACTCAATTTAGCTCCATTGGAAGTTGATTGTTTTTTTTATACAATCTTACTGAAATATAAAGATCAGAATGTACTTGGATTAAGATACTTCGATGTTTTTTCTAGCCATAACAGATTTTTCTAGTTTTGTAGTTACGCGTTGTAAATATGGCAGTACTACCATCTTTAGGCATACGCGTAAGTGTAGCTTCGAACAACTTTTTGTCTACTAATTAAAACTATTGCTGGTACTCATTGTATCACAAAACGATGTAACAAAAAATACCTTTTTTTAAGTATGTGCATTTATTACTGAAGTACATTAAATTAAACTAATATATTAGATGCAATAACTCTTAACAAAATAAATATGCTGAATAAATCCAAGAATTGCTGTTGTAATATATTTTTTACATTATTTATTTGTCGACAATACATTGGTAATAAAAATAACATTTTTGCTTTTCCTACGACAATTTAAGCCGCTTCTCTTCTGCAGGCTACGTATATTTGTATTCCTTTTAAAATATACGGAATCCCGTTGAATGGTCAAGCGCGCGTGGTATCTGTTTGGACGGTTGTTTAGGCTTTACATTGAAAAGAATTGTGAACGCGGAACTTTATTTCATAAAATTCTATAGTTACTACATTAACTCTATAGAAACCATATTCTATGAATATGAAAAATTTTGTCAGCTACTCACTGGATAAAAATCCTGTTTTCATCCATTAAACACAACCGTCGTTGCGTAATTTTACAAGTCGCGTGCAATCACAGATTACTATAATAATAATAATATTGTCTGGTCAATAACATTTGGATGTTTGAAATAAACTTGTAACTGCAATTTGTATTTGTAATTAAGTGTATTCTAATCTTAAAATATTACATCAACTACAAATTATAAGTAACCGTTATACATATTTTATGTTATGTTCAAATGAAATGACAAGCCATGTGTGGGGCGGGGTGGCTTTGCTTACTTTGTAGTCCGTTATTATTGGTTCTTATAATTTTATATTAATAATAGAATTACGAAGTAGAGCTATTCTGTTCATACACAGTATTTCTATTGCGTGTATTCTGTTTTAAATGAATTGCAACAGTGAAATAAGAGCGTCGTAAATGTCAGAAATTTTTGTAATTAAAGGTTTTATTTTAGCTTTTGGTTTCATTTTGGAAAATTGGAAAATTGGACCTTACCTGGTCTACCATGTAAGGATTTTCCCTATTAAATAGCCAATTCTTAAGAGTTAAGAAAAATACAAGAGTAAGTAAGTGTTAATTAAATTATCAATCTTTGGAGTTTGTCATCAAATATGCAATAAAGTAATTATACGATTTTAAAAATTGGCAAGGACTGCGGTTTCGGGCCGAGCCGTGTTGGGCGGCTAACAGTCAACTTTGGCTATTTACTTGTTGCGGTATTTACCGGTTGATGTTATCTGCATAATGCGGTCGACAATGTAATGCCGGCGATATATTACTTTGTTAATGTGGATTTACATTTTAAGCGTGGTCTTAATAATGTTCATAATTTGCACATAAATGTAAAAATACTTTTTGTAACTGTTCGAAAATAAAAATATTGTATTTACTAATTGCATATTCTCTACAGTTAGTTATTTTGTGATTATTAAGAGGTTCGCGTTAAAAGTTATTTTATTTCGATAATATTTAGATTTAAATTGATTCACTTCATAAAAGTATAAAATCCTAGAATGCTTTCAGTTATGCACAAATATAACAGTTTTAATCGCAGCCTACGGCACCCTTGTTTCAATTGAAAGGGCATTTATAAGCCGCTGATCTCTGTACTCAGGAATTTCACGATTCAAACTATAATCGGATTGTTTTAATAATTTTAAGTTATAAAAATAACAGGTGAGGTAGGAAACTCTTATTGAGCCTAAAACTGTAAGTTACCTTCGGCAGTTTACTTGTTGCGGTATTTACCGACCGATGGCATTTACATAATGCGGTCGTGAATGTAGCGCCGCCGATACTACAGGTCGTTTCTTTGAATTTACATTTTGGCTGCGTTCACAATGATGCTTTACTGCAAATTTTCTTACACCATAAAACATTATTATTACGAAGTTGATAGATAGTAAAGTCGCAAAGAAAATAGTTCTGTTTGGCGGTAACTGTTATAAATGCTGGGAAATTGAGGTTATGGAAAACTTGAATATGTATAATAACATGGAAATAATCAACTATGTAGTTAACCTAATGGTAAGTGGGTAGGGTACAAATAGCTACTCACACCCATTTACAAATTCAATACTGAATATAAGCAAAACTGATGTTAGACGCGTCGCCACTTCAGAAGTATCAATTGGAATTGCCCACGCATTGAGTGCCTATTGATTTTTGATGATTTCTATAGCGGAGCGATAAAAGTGTAGTTAATATATATATATATATATATATATATATATATATATATATATAAAGAGAAAAATCATAGCGCAATATCTCAATGAATGCAAAATGGTACGTTTAGTCGCTGTTTTAATTTTAGTTTTTACAGTTTTAGTCGCTGTAGTGTTTTTAGTGAAAGGTAACAAATATCCAATATAATGATAGATACAAAATAGTAATACACAATAATGAGTTAATGTCACTCTCGCGGATGCGCTTAATGAGCGAATTATGTTGATCAAATTAGCTATAGTAATTTCAAAGCAATCCTAACAAACATGGGCTTCATTCCTGTATTATAAATAGTTTTGTATTTTGGGTTATAAGGTATTGAATTTTGCATAAAACCTACAATTTACTTCAAACCGCACTTGGCAGGAATATTGCGACATAACTACCTACTTTATTTATACAAATCATAATATGAACAGATGTACAAAAAATGAGAACAGATAGTTGCTCACTAACATCTCGCATTAAAGCATTTTGCAGAATAATTAAGCAGGAAAAAGTAATTCAATTGACTGACAAACTAGACAAAATAGTATCTATACTTGATTTGACTTTTATTTATATATTAAAACAAATTATGTTGAAACGATTAAGTACAAAAATAATTTAAGCTTCATTGATTCAGTCTTCTGTTAGATGTATTCACGAGAATTTATTTGTTTATCACAGTGAGTTCGTACGACCATGTCCGCGGATCGTGTACGGTTCGTTAGATATTCAAACAATGACTTCATTAGTGTTTAATCGTGGTATTTAACTGCCGGATGGACGCATTGCAGCGAGTGGCGTGGAGTCACCCAGAAAACTGTTGGAGCTAGTGTAGACCATTAACAGTTAGATTTGATTGACATTTAATGGTACAGCAAACATTAAGTTATCGTAACATTTTTTAATTCCATTTTGTTCAAGTTTTTAACAGAAGTCGGGTTCCATAATGAAAGGCGATTTAACGAAAATTCTACTAAATTATTGTGTGAGGCCACCAGTCAGCGCCCAACCAGTATTCGAAAGTTATCAAAGTACTCTACATTTAGAGTCTCCATCAAGGTTTATCGTTTAAAAATAACAACTTAGACGGACTTCTTGATGTGCTTTCTCATGAATGGAAATACTTGTACAAAATGATCCCTTCAATTTATTCTAGATCAGTTGTATATATAACTCGATATTCATTCTTCATTCGCTAACGTTTTAGCTAGACGATGAAAGAATATATCATCACGACAGATGGTGATTATAACGATGATGGTTCAAAATAATATGAAATTGACCATGTCTTCCTTACAAGCTTAAACAAACTTAATCTTCCATACACAGGTGAGTTATAATAATTTACCATCGGCTCGAATTTTTAATGAAAAATTGTAAATAAATTGTAATTCAATCAAAATCGAATGCCATTAAATTTACCTAATTACCTATTAATACGTACATAAATAGGTGTGTATATCATGTAAATGAATGCTCTATACATAGGTGAATCTGATATAGAACACATATTTCAGTATAGTTAATTATGCTAATTATGACAAACGAGGTTATAACAACAAGCGACTTATATCGTTGAACGCAATGCTGGGTATCGTGGCGCTGTTTCATGACATATATTTAAATTTATAAATGAAAAGCAAACAAAAATATTGGTAATACTGACATGTCCTGTGTCAATTTCGACTGCAGTATTATTACTGATGCGTTTTTTGTCGTCACATAAAAGCTGTATTTTCGATCCTGTGAATCAGTCTTATACGTCTCTAGTGGTAAGAACATGAGTGGTAGAAAAGACAATTAACTGTTCACCTCATCAAGGGCACACGTGTGTCATCTCCACGTTATCGTCATACAGTTGAAATTTTGGAACGTGGAAAGCGTATGCAGTGCAACTACCATCATCATTATTAGAAGATTAAGATAAAACGCCTCAAATGTGTCTAATGTGAGGAGATATAAGCTAATCCTTAATAAGTATGTCAACGGATCTGTTACCGACGCTTGAACTCGTGATTACGTGCGTGAGAAGTAACGTGTTGGGGCTGGTACGAGACTGTCATGATCTCTTAAGACGTAACATGGAGTGAAATATTATTTCGACAGAAGTTTACAGAATTTAAGCGAAAGTCATTGCAGAAAAACTTGTTGCGAAATCCTAGAATGTGCACATTTCTACCTATGACTTATTGTTTTTTTTTGAACTTCTGATTTTTCACTGCAAAGCTGTAGTAGAGTAAGTTATTAAGAGTTTTTAAGAGTGATGGTACGATAACAAAATTAAAATTTCTATATTTCTAGTTTCAAAAATAATGAATATTCATACAAACTTAATGCCGGGCCATCTAACGGCAACTTAGAACAAAGTAAGAGTACGCAGCGTTAAAAAAAATCCGTGTTATAAATACACACGCTAACCAACTTTCATAGCGACAGATTGAATAGTATAGAAATAGTATGCTGCGCCGCCCTGCAGCTAGCTCTATTCGCGGACGACACCGCTCTATATTATACCGATCGCAATGCAAGAAAACTGTCCAAACTTCTCCAATCCGCAACCGACGCCCTTGGCGCCTGGTTTAGGAGATGGAAAATCAATGTCAACCC
>DWDX01004772.1:0-11269 GCA_018245675.1 Agara michaeli | reverse complement strand
GTGCCCGGTGCATGGCAATAGGCTCACCACCACCTATTCCATTGTGGGACTTAAACGTAACTGATGAAATGTGGGGGTGTACCACACTCCTCCGCCTACCCCTTTAGGGGATTACAGGCGTGATGTTACGTTTTTTTTTAAACAAATATTTTTCGTACAATGCAGCTCTTCCAATGTATTATACCTATGTACCATAAAATAGACTTAAGCGTATTTTTAACGCTGAAACGCATGCAATATACAGCCAACTAATTTTCAATATAATCGTCACATCATAATCCTAATTTTAGTTTCGACCCATTAATTTACAATGTAAATTTCGAGACCACACGTAATATTGTGGTGCGCTGTGACAACGAAACGCCATCAACATTATGCTGTAATGAGCCAACGCGGGCATCGCTATTATACTGAGAGCGGGTTTTCATTAGGAGCTAATTGTTTTTACTCTCAGAATGGTTAGAATAAACATAAATGTAATTACTATAAATAAAGAATACGTATGTCTTTGGAATTTTAAATAATTTAAAGCAAATCAAACTTACAATTTAGACCTACTCGCGTCAAATCTGTTATGAATTTGTTTCAGTTTCGGTTCGGACGTTCGTAAGGAATAGGGTTTTCATTTAAGTACAATTGTTGGTGACCTTTCCACTCAAAATAATTCATTTGAAAATTTTGGACGTTTGATCAAAGTATGAATAGAGATAAATGAGTTCATAATAAGGAGTTGGTGTTCGATCATTTTTTTATAAAGAATGGATTTTTTATGGTCACTTTATATCATGGGCACAGAACGGACTGTAGTTAGAGACAATTTTCGTTTCATAACAAATTAGGTATGTACATAACAGGTTTTTTTAAAAAAGAACATAAAGATGCATGTGCATATTGTTAAAGTATCTTACTGATTAAAACACGACATTTTAATTCGTCAAATATCTAAAACACAACGACAATGCATTCATACAATTCTTCAGAAGAACTTCAGTTTTGTTTGAACTTAAACTAGAAGCACCAATTATTTCTATTAACCATTTAAGGAACGGTGGCTATTTGACCTTTACAGTCGTCTCCTCGCTCGGAATAAGAGCGTTGTTCTAAGATAAGTACACACTTGTGCAACCAGACGAAGAAAAACCAGACTTTAAGCGAATCTGAACGAATATTCATTTCTAAAAAAAACGTATTAATAAAAATGGAGCTTAGGAGATTCAATTACGTTTATAATTAATACTAAGTCAATATCCACGCGTAAAAATGTATAATTGTTAGGTTATTAGTACTAAAATTGACATTATATAAATTAAATGTATTAAAAATTGTATAGGTCAGTAATAGGTGAAATGATATTTTTGTTTTTTTAATGGCTGCCTCATATGTAGATGATGTCATTAAGTTACTATATTGATTTATTCATTTATTATACCCATTCTAATTTATCTTGTTATCCTATTACTTTTTGTTTTGTTTTTCTGATAACTAATCTAAAACCTATCTTTAATCCAATATTTTATAGGGCTCTAACCAATCATTTAGCGCTAAAACGTCATGAGTTTTGTCCTGGATTTTTGTTGGGCGCTGAGCGCCGAGTTGGGTGTTGAGTAGTCGTGTGGCGCGCAGTAATGTATTATTTTTATCTTCACCCAGCACTATATTAGGGGAATCTATGAAATTTTCATTGAAGCCCTCGCATAACCTTGCCCTTCAAGCCATCTCTTTAGTTCAACGATTACGCAATTCTTAGCACGATCGTCATTGTGATAATAGGGTACAAATGTTTACATTAGTATTGTTAAAATGTATTACATTAATTCCATTTGAATTTCCATTTTGTTTCTAAAAAGCAGCGATAGCCGTGTCGTTTGGTATATAGTGTTTCACTTCGGAGGCTTAGGTTCAAATCCTGACACTTCGGACTTTTCAAAGTTAGGAGCGTTCTATAAATTAATAATTAAATCTTTGACTTCTCTATAACGTTCTTTGAGATGTGTGAAGTCTGCCAATTTGCTCTTGATAAGCGTTATAGACTGTGGCCTTAAAACCTCATGGATGGATGTTTGTAAAACTACTAACAATTGTCAGTGACTTTATTCAAGCAACTATGTGATTCAACTATGTGGGGGTGTACTACACTCCTCTGCCTACCCCTTAGGGGATTACAGGCGTGATGTTACGTATGTGATTCAATTCAATTCTTAACTTGTACCTATTCAGACAAGTCTGGAACAGCAGACCACATTTTGTGTATTAGATCTTCTTAAAAATATATATATATAAATGTATCTTCGATGAGCGGTAGATGTTTTAATATCTCTAAGACAAATGTTTAGGTCCGTGAGTTATTGTTTCTGAAATCGTGTTGTTACCGAAACTTATAAATGTAAGCAACGATAAAAGTACAAGGTCCAACGCTAAACATAGGCGTTTTAACATGTTACAGAATTACCTCATACGATTATACCGCTTTGTATTTGAAGTTGATCGCTTGCCTGTCCTTTATGAAACGGTGCAAATTCGTTTCTAAATGAAAGTTTAATTTATCGCCTGACCATCGCTGCTATGAATGCTATAAAAATTGGACCTCAGTGCTCACTTCACGGAACCCTCGACTTTGTCGTGATGGTGGAGTGGCGTCAATTTGCATACACTCGACACGAGAGCATTCCGAGTGTTGTCCCTTTGAAACAATCGTTTTTGCCTCTTAACCTCAACATTGTTCCAATTGAATGGTATGTATACGAAATTATATGTACACTCTGTTATTTTGATAGGTTAGTTTAGACCATTGTTATAAAAAAATCGTTAGTTTACCTTTATAATTTAGTGGATATAAGAAATAATGTTTTATGAAAAATATTTTTTAACTAGGTAATTAAAGAAAAAATATCTACAATTGCACCAGAAAAAAATCTTCATAAAAATGGCTCAAGTTATTGTTGTAACTCTTACTCATACATATCACTTGAATGACTATTGCTTCTGCATCTTTTTGCATCTGTTCAAGTTACCCAATTTACACCTGTATGCATAAGTGGAAGGAGAAATTATGATAGTCTTTACAAACCGATTTTCAAGGTTATAAAAAGCATGCAAGCAAACAAATGTCAATCGACACGGAAGCGACACCAAGAATTCGAGTAACCGACGTAAACATAGCTACTGTACTCCTAATTATTTTTACCCTTGTATATTCAATCCCTAAAAATTAATTAACCAAAATATAGAACAATGGAATTTCTCGGTATATCTCCACAACATTGAGTGACGCACAGGAAACTGCTAAGTATGTACTCATAAATTATTTTGCAGCATAAACCGTATTATCGTCAAACACAGCGAATTCACGTCTAGATTTCACTCAAAGCGGTCACGGTGCGTGAATATTTTACTTCATAACATGCAGTTTGACGAAATATCCGATATTCGGTTGGTATGAGCAACGTGTAACATGTCATAACTAAATCATACGCCTGTCGACGGTCGACGCCCATCGATTTAGACATGACAAAACAGCATAGTGACGTGTTGGTTTGTGTTGCAAATCAGTTGTGTTTTACAGTTTGTGTACAAAATATGAATACACTTGTAACATTTGTGTGTGCCCGAAACGAACGAACGATAGCAACAATCACTCCAACAAAATTACAACAAAGTGAAACAATTTATTGAATGATTCTTGCTTTCGTTTAAAAAAAGGAGGATTCGTATAGGTGCATTCGGTTTTTCGTTTTACCAAACAATATTGTGTTGTCTGGGTGTACATGAGCATTTAAGCTTCCATCAGGGGACGTCAAGTAGTCAGTCTGCGCAAAGGAATGCAATCTGTGGTGGAATGCGCTATGCTCGAATTAAATTTTAGCCACCAGACGCACCGCAGTGCGCCAGCCAAGTTCGATCATCAAAGACTGTAGGGCATAAAGTAATAAGTAGGTATCCAATCAAATTCCTGGACAAGTATATATATACTTACCACTGTCTGTGATTTATTACCTTTATTTTACAAATCACATGATAAAGAAACCCCCGACAAATAGTACACGGAATATAAAATATTAACTTTTTGGACTATTAAATCAAATCCAATATCGCTACCTTGAATGGAACAACATTGAATTGAGCATTTTTTCATGCTTCTAATTTTCACCTACCCACGCTTATAAGATTGTAATTTACATTTTAGACATAAAAAATAGTTTCATTTTATTTCTGTTGGAAGAAATGTCGACGACGCTGTAACGATGAGTCCTTTGTTTCATGCATTGTATATTACCATTAATTTAGTAAGAAACAAAAAAGGATTTATCTATCTTTAAGTAACAAAGATTGATTTACAACATTTTCCCGTTTTTTCTTTCATGTGTACCACTGCAAAAGGTTTTTCCTGTTACACTTCTGTCTTTTTGCAAACAGTAAAAGCGTATGAAAGCAAGACCGTTTTATTTACACGGTCAATTTTCAGTTTCGGTCACAGTACGTTGATGGCCGTGCCCACGTTCATCTGTCAACTGGAAATCTTTTAGTAGCGTTTTCCCTGCGTCCGCCTCTTTGTATATTACTTTTTTGAAACAAAAATGCATTGTTACAACTGAATGTTCAAGTTTGTTGTTATTATGTTTTTGACTGAGCGAAATTTGGTAAACACATGGTGTTCAAAGCATCCTCAGCTGACCGTTTTCAACGACTGATCAATGCTCAGCTTTTTTTTTATAAACATTAGTCCGCTGTTGCTTGGTTGATAAAAGACAGAAATGCACTTATTAAAGTTAGATTTCGAACTCTCACTCCGAATTCTAGCACCCATCTCGAGTTGTGCGTTTTTAATATAAACTTATATTTGGTATTTACTGTAGTCATGAGGGATAAAAGTGGAAAAAGAGATTTACGCAATTTACAGTTCTCTTTTCGTAAATTTATATTTTGTAACGCCAAAATATTTAACAATTCACTTATATTTTACAAGTACTTATCGTTATCAAAATATTATTTGATCACAAGTTAGTTTTTAATATTTTAGCGTCCTCAACCTAGCGACAATGTTTCTGTTTTATAAACAGTAATTTTATATTACACCACGAAGCTTAAGTGTACATCCAATTTAATATTATAAGAACAAAGACAAAGAGCAATGTTGGATAGTCTTCTCCCCTGACTCTATTATCGCCCGCGCTGGTTTAAAGTGAGAACAAAAGTGCTAACTTATAATCTAGAACCAATGTACACATTTTAACTTTCCTCAAGTTAGCTAGCTACTTGCTTTGATCACAACGTAAATTCATTAAAACACTCCCGTGTTATTAAGGATGATTATAATGCCGGAAGAGGTCGGGCGGGCGGGGAAGGCCAAGGCGGCGGCAGTTTCATTTCCCCTATTTGCAATTCAAAAATCCATTCCACTATACCTCATTCGACTATCCTAGCAGGCGTCTCTTTCACTACTTAACATCCTCCATAAGCTTGTTCCACTCGCCCACTATCACTTTTTGCTGCAAATGTTGCAAGCTCAGATGCCTTCTTGTAACAACCATGCGTAGAAATTCAGACGGACACAGTTTCGAGCAGTTTATTTCGAAAGGATTAGCCATAAATAGTTCTTCCTCATTACAATTTCATGAAGGTGCCCTCTAGTCGTGGATTTATGTAGAGAAAAGTTTGAGTTTACTGAATAAAAGATATCTATTTGGTAGTTGTACTGGCGGTGCGCCAACGACACTTCGCGCCTCAGTGGAACACGCTAATGTTCTGAAGTGTGGATGTTGTCAAGATCTTTTACGCTTTGAATTTATGGAACTTGACACTTATCTATATCGTTATATCATTTTGTAACTCGAATAAAAATTATTTATGTTCTTTTTTATTCTCCCTTTTTAGAAATGGTTTTTTTTTTGCTACCTAGTATTTTAATCGACATCGTTCGACAACCCCTATGGTGCGATGATTTGAATGCCCGTGTTGGCTTCGATTCACAGAAAAGCCGAAATTTGAAGGATGTTTATTGCTTGGATTGGTACTATTTCATTTCACAAAAAACTTTATGAAATGTAAAATGTGATACAATTTTATCAAATGCCAACTTCTATTAAAATTACTTATTTTTTTAGGACACGGGTGAGGGTTGTTATTGAGAAGACCCTTTAATGGTTAAAATACTACAGAAATCAGCCGTGTTACTTTTTCTAATATAAACGTTGCCATGGTACCATTTACATACAGCTTTCCTGAAATTGAAATCAACTGGATCTAGTATGTTTACAGACAACGCTTAATAAGTAACTTATGTATTGGATTACAAGGTAATTATGACTTTAATCTATGGAACGGCAACTAATTAAGTATGTTTAATTGGATAATAAATATATTTTAGTCATTTTACTACGCGAGCACAATTGCGTACGTTACAATTGTGTGAGTGTTAGTGCAATTGTGAGTGCAACTGTAGTCTTATAAATATTTAACACCATAATCGTTATACACAATTATCTGACTGAGCTGATTAGCACAAAAGAAAATGGCAAATTGTTCCCCTTATAGCTAGCCACGACACTTCTGTATGTGACAGAATCTTTCACGTGTTATCTCCATATCAAAACGCGATATAAAAATACATAATACTGTTCTAACATAAACTCCCAACTTTATTACAAAACCGCTACGAAACCAATAACGATGTAACAGATCCACAAACACAATCATAACGTCGTACGCTGAATAATGTTCCCATTAGCATCCACACGTGGGAAGTTCATCAAGCGTTCCCAAATTAAGGACGTCTTAAGTGCCACCGCATCTACCAAGGTGTTTTATATCGCGCTTTAATTAAATTACATTACGCGCGTCTAAAACCGCATGACGCTCACCTGATGTATGGGTATGCCTATTTATATTTTATTGCCGCTAAAACTTTGGATTACGAGCGCTCCGTTTTACGCGCCGACAACTTTACTATTACATCGCCCGAGGCGAAACTTAAAAACAGTTTCGCAGCTGAGACAAACGAAAAATACCACACCGTAGCGGCGGAAAAAAAATTATAATGAAGTGGCACTTCACAGGGAAGCAAGTTTTGACGCGAATGTCTAAATTGAGTTTCCCAATAAAGCATTTTCACTTCCTCGAATAAAAAAAAAAAGAAAAAAGGTAAGAAAACTGTGAAACGGGGCTGTAACGATTCTGTCGGTGCGGTGACCGAGCAGAAACGACCCTTGCTTTCGCCCTCGACCCAAATCATGAAATAATGGACACCATGGTCGGCGATCACGCCGCAAATAACTCTTAAATACAATCAAATTAATTAATCATAAGAATTGGATTTCAGTCGAGCTAAAAAGTTGTTGTCGAAGTCTTCGACGAAGTTTTAAGAAGAAGCTAACGAGGAACGGGGCGGAGGATGAGAGATGAAAGTTCAGTTGGAGTGCGAGTCGACGCAGCAGATAAGAATGGCTGCAATTTAAAACTTGATTAGAATTCGAATATTGGACAGATGACGTTTTAACAAATCTTTGTAGTTGAACTTGTGTAATCATTTTGTGTGTGGTTATTAAACGGAATCATTTGGAACTCTCGCAGCCGGTAGATATGAACAATTCCCTTAAAACCTACTACGATTGGTAAATTAATGTGACATACGTACTCGTATATTAATTCAGTGATATTTGAATACCATATTTTTCTATTACAAGGTAACTAGCAATGATGACACTAGATTGGGAAAACTGCAATCACGATTATCTGATATCAAATTAGGCAATTCCGGTGTTATAGTAACAAAATAGCTGATAAATTACATAAATGACACAGAACAAATTTAAATCAAAATTTCTTGCGAGGTTGGAATTTAATCCATAAGAATAAAATTAGTATTATCATTTTATTTACAACAATTTACAAATATTTTGACATAATTTACTATATGCAATTAAATTCTACACGGGAACCATCTTCGCAAAGTCAATATTTGTTTACAAGAATGTGTAGATATTACGTGAATTTAATGAAAATATACACGATTACGCGATTAATCTTTAAGAAAATACGATTGTGCAACCAGAAATAAAGGTGAAAAATGAGTTGATATTGAAAAAGCGATCTATTAAATTATGAGCGTCCAACGCGCCACAACGATCTCATAACAAAAGATGAAATAGGTAACGTGCTCTATTTGCATTTAAAGAGTTGATACTAGAGAAAATGATGTTGCTATTGGGAACCACGTAACCGTTACCATAAAATCTTATTTACCATAAACCGCCGAACGAGAGTGACAGAAGTTTACTGAGTTTGTTTACGAGCTATAAAATAAATCGACTAACCTAAATACGGTGACCACCTTTAGAACGGCAGGTGTGGTTTGAAAGATCAAACGAACTCTTTTTGTTTATTCCTCAACGACGTGTTTGGACTCGCTTGGTTTAATTCTCAAGCTTAGAATGAGGGAAGTTGATTCCGAACAGTATACGTGATCTACCAACTGTTTGAAAGAATAATCTTAGGGTTATAATTGTCAGATAAATTCTGTTCGGAATGTTGTCAACAATCCAAGCATTATCGTCCTTCCCGAGGTCGGTAACTGCACGGTCTGTGCTCACACTGCGCAGCTGCCTATAACCCCGGAAGCTTCCTTTTACTGGGCTCTTATTCCAGGCAGGAGATACCGTACCTGTATTCTGGTCCCAAGCCACAGGGACACATATAACTGTACCTAGCAAGCAATACATCTCTTGATAATTAATTAGATGTATGCAGAATACATGTCTGTGAGTAGTTGTTAAGTGGATTTGCAATCATCTCTTACAGTTATTTAATAAAACATTTCATATTCCATTACATAATACAAGAGCAATCAAATAATTTCCATTTCCATATTGATCGTTATAATTTTAATCAGTTCAATCAATGAAAAAGCACTTCATTTGTAACCTATTGAAAATTATAACTGGGTTCGGTGATATCGAGATACTTCAATACTTTGTAAGCCCAATCAATTGCACCAATTATAGAGAAAAATTTATTTCACAATACTTCGTTATCCCTTGTAATCAACACATTATATATGAATAGAAACAAAGCAATACTTTATTTGCTATTGTAATATATTTTCAAGTCATAGGCTATTTTTAATTTTAAAAAATATCTTAGTCATTATTCACATTTTTTAGTTTTATAAATCATCGAAATACGTTTATCTATTTACTAGGAAAACTTCCTATTTTATTGCCTTTTCTGATGTTACCCATTTTAGTTAACAGTTAAAAATGTTTAATTGTTCCCCTGTTTCTTAGTTATGCATGACTCTCACTCGTACTCGTATATCCACTGTGCTGGAAATACATTCAAAAAACAATAAAAATAATGACTTACAATCGTAACCCTATATTACGATTGTAATGTAGCTTGTACGATAACATTTACTACATATATATCACAAACAGTATATAATTAGTTACCATATCGCAAGAATATCTGATTGCCCGGGTATCGAAATCGGAAAACTCTGCGTGGTGGATCGACAATTAAAACATTTCGCACAATGAGTATTAATGGGATAGGCAAAAACGAAATACTTTAACGTCAATGGAGACAAATGCTCAAACCATGTACTTAATCATTTTGTTATATTTATTACCAGCAAACAGCATTGAAGTTACCTTCGTTTCACAGCCAGCAAAAAAAAATCTAGTATTTTGGAGCAGTAAACCCTTTTAACAACTTAATATAACCATACGGCGGGCAGTTTATGCCGGCGTTTATAATGAATAATGATCAATAAAAGCCAGTTAAATGCGTACGATGGTTTCGAGCGGCTTTAATAGCATCCCGGATAATACATGATATAATTTCATTTTGCCTTCTTTGATAGCATTTCGTGCGAGTTATAGGCGTGCTTTCGTTTGATCTTAGTTTCTGATCCCCTCCAAATAATATTTAGCGAAATGGATTCGTAGCAAGGAGGGTCCGTAATTAATTAAATTAAGTTCGGAATACGTTAAGAACAAAGTTGGATGCGGCTAGTAGCGACTTGTTAATAGCGTGGGGACGATCCCTGAGGCCGGGCATCCTCGTGTGTCCTTATTCCCTGGGGTGGAAGGCCCGCCAACCTGCATGCTAATAGCCAATCATATTCTGTTTACATTCCATCACCGAGTATGAATAATTTGCTATTGTCAGTCCAAACACAGCGCGAGCGCCGTGTCACGGTCAGCATTGTCTGTTGGATTAATTTGCGTCCAATCCGCACGCAATCGCGCTGCCGATTCAATGGTGGGAAATCAAAGAACCAATCCCGCGGGCCCTCTGTTAGCAAAAGATTAATACAAACGGAAAATTGAATTTTGTTATTACTCTCTCGTGTTTTTCGTAATTTGAAAATATAAACAATTTAAAGCGCTCGGTAAAAGGCACTCAAAATAATTTTGATTCGAATCGAACACAACGAAATTGCTGTCCCTTTTTAATGAATACCCTACTTGAGCGTCGATCTGTCTGAGGTTACAGAAACTGTAATGAATATGAAATTTTCGTGAACAGCTCTGTACTCGAATATATATAACATTCAATTAATAATATCTTCATTATATGCGGTTATTGAACAGTTACATTTAAGAAATATATCAGATTTTTTTCTCCCTTATATCAATTTATTGTTAACTACTTCATATGTTATATGGGATACTCCACGTTTTGTAAAACCATGCTCAGTAATGCAAAGTACTCAAAAGACGTTGGCGTTTCTGTACTCTTGAAGAGAAGCTTGACTTTAAGTTTAATTAGCTTTGACAAAGCTACGTATCCACTTGCAGAAAACATTAGTATGTATTTGTGGACGAGTTGAAATTATTAATTGCTATCATTCCGTGAGGTTGTATGACCTCAGCATAACTCTGTACTCACTAAATCATAGGAACGTCAGTGTCCGATGCATATCTTTGCTAATAAATTACCACATAATTGGCCCTTCAAGTTCAATATCATTGTCTTGTTGGCGCAATTGTGTTTGTATTATTAAGAGAGACGATCAATGCATAGATTACAATGCAAATATATATTGTACGTTTAAACGTAGAGACAGATATGGTATTGCTCGTAAATAATGGCAAATCGAAACCCATATCGCAGTGCTATTAATTTGTGATCTAGGAAGACAAAACGTGTTCGAAATTCATTTTAAATCTTTTTAGATATTATTTTTTTAATTTGACTGCCTCGTTGGTCGGGCGGTTGCTAGCGCAACTGCCGATCGGGAGGTCCTGGGTTCAAATCCCGGGTTGGGTAC
>DWDX01004771.1:0-11270 GCA_018245675.1 Agara michaeli | reverse complement strand
TGTTTGATTAAAAGAATTAAAAAATACTGTACAGTACATAATAACTTATTTTAACAATACCCCAATCGCTACATAATATTTTTTTGATAAAACGTATTTCAATGGATTTACTACGTATTCTAAATCAAAATAAATTTATTTAAGTTTAAATTAATTATAATCTTTATCACGCTCTCCTGTAAATTGTATTTAGACATAATACTTTATACGTAGGAACCGTCGAAATGTTCATACTCGTACACGTATAATATATTCTTTATGATATACATACGTGTATTGTTGTCATCATGAAATATTGTGGTATATAGGTAAACTCTTTATGAGTATCTTAATGTATTTATTATTAAGGCAAAAAAAATGTTTTTGGTGCAAATTTGAAGTTAAACTTTTTATGGCGATACTAAAATGGTAGGTAGTCATTCGCAGGGTGTCGTGGTCGAGAGAAGGTTCTGATATGGAAATTTCGATCGTAAACTTCCTAAGTCCCTGAAATCGGCAGGAGGCTACATCGATTTACCATCCTCCAAATTTTATTCTCGCAGAAAATGTGATTTAAAGCTACACTATCACGGTGAAGCGACGTGGAACCCAATTGTTGATGTAAAAAAGAACATTGCAACCCAAGGAGAGTAAAGTTTATTAAGCAATTCGAAACGCCATCCGAGTATCAAACGTATTATCCCGAATCCATTGAAGCCTCGTGTGACCATAAACATTTTATGATTCTGGTTACGTACATTACGGAGCAAGTATCCCTCAAGACGACTCCACAAGACATAATATTTCAAATGATATATATAAAAATATTGGCATGATTAGAAAAGGAAATTCACTTTCAGCTAATAAGAGCGTTTTTCTTTCGGAATTTAAAGGCGTCTCGTTATGGAATGAAAGGCGCCTTAATTTTATTGGATAAAACACATTTTACAGTTAGAGCGGTACCTTTATAAGCCTGAAAGTGATACAAATGGATCTTACCAGACGGCAACGATGTAATTTTCAATATTTACTTTCTTCTATTTAATAATGAACTCACGTTGCGTTTACTTTTATAATATTCATTATAAGGTAGGTATTTGCTGTATTTCTTTAACTTCAGAATTCAATTGAGCTGAGCTTTTTTAATATGCACATATTTAACAAGCTGACGCTGCACATTTGGATAATTAGCTTCGACGTGGACTTTCCTTACTATATATGATTTATGTAATACTCATACTAATAATAGTAATTATTCGAGAAGTTTCCATAATCATTATGCTCATTACTTGATTCCGCCCTTTCATTAAGTTAACAATATCATTAGTTCGAAACACGTTAAATATTTACTATAATTACAAATTGTTGTTTGATTAACGTTTTATTTTTGATTGTGTCTAGTCGTACCGTAGTTAGCCACTATATTTCCGAACTTGAGGTAAATTCTTAAATTACATATGATTATATCGTTTCATTTTTCTCTTTAAAGACTGCAGTTCTTAGTAGGTGGTAGTAATAGTATATGTTACTGAATATGCGTCAATATTTTTTCTCATATTTACTGCCAATAACGGGTGCAGGACTAATGTTTGGTCCACAACGAATGGGCAAAGTTGAGCATGAATTGAGTTTTACGAACGACATAATTTAGTCGTTTCTAATTAAAACAGGTTTCAATTAAAGTTGCTGACGGTAAAATATTGGTTGTTTGCACGTGACAAATGTCTACACAAAATGGGGAACGCGTTAGGTGGCCGCGACGTGGTTGACGTTTATTTAACCCAACTACAGTGTGTTTATATCGTGAGGTATGAAACCACAATTTAGGTTCAAACAAATTATCGCAAATTATAGAAGTTTCTTCATGATTTGCGACATTTTGGAAGCTACTTGATTCATTTTCTCCTGTGATTTATAAAAATCATGACTTTTGCAGATAATGTTATATCAATATACTTGTGTGTTTAAATTTTAAATGTAAATATAACTGTTTATTTTAATGCTTCATTCTCTTTGTTCTTCTTGCACAGAGATTACCAAAAGTACCTTTAAACTGCCATTTAATCTGGGTCTGGGTAACCGCTCATTAGTCAGGCTCTTCCACCGACTCAATTTCAAGTGGATGATACTAAAGTAACTCTGAAATAGGTATAACAAAGCCCTTGCAGACCCTGTTATATCTCGCTCAATTACAATCCAAAAAGGCGCAGTTACCCAAATTATAAAATCCAATTACAGAGTAATCTAAAACTTCGCTTGATCGTTTCCGTTACATTACTGTTTTGATTATTAAGGGTTTTGTACAATTATTATATTTAAAGTCAATTAGAGCTTACCGGATTTTCTTATACAGAAATTATTTCAAGGTGTTGATTCCGATCAAACTTACGTGCGATTACCGACGTCAAAATAAATGCTTGGAGAGCAAAATATGTTGATCAGCGAGGGGCTCAGATGTGTTTAAGCCTGACGTCAACAACAAACCGAGCCCTGTTGATGTTTCTTTTAAGAATTAGAGTAGCATTATGTATGTTTTTTTTTCTTATCGCTGCTCATTAGGATATGAAATACTATATTACAATCGATTCTCTTTTCTTTACTCTTTGCAACCATCGTAGACAAAGATTTATTTCAATATTTGAATTTTGAAGAGTTTCGTTTATGTTGGATGTAAAATAATGAGTAGGTAATGCATATTCGCGCCTAAGGATTAGCAGGATAGAAAGTTTTGAAAAAAAAATATGCTGACTTCCTCGAACAAAAAGTATGTAATATCGAATAATCATAATATCTCGGCCACCCACCACCAGACAAGGCCATCTGATCTCGAACTACGCAGAACCTTTATCTACTACGGTGACCAGATAACTGACATATTAGAAAAAGGAGAATAATAGAGAACAGAAACTTTATTCGCCAAATGACACTGCAATGGTAAAATTAAAAAAAAACAAAGTGCTTATTTATTAAGTGCGTTAATTACTTGTGAATTTATATAGTAAACAGATTTATAAAATAAGATGAATAATACAGTGAGATTAAGATTAAAGATCAAGAAAATAAAAAGTTTCAGACGTATTTTAAAAGCGACAGTAATCTTAACAGATTCCTTGTTTAATTTATTCCGGTCAGATTCGAGAATTAGAAAATTATACCAGGGTCGCCTAATACCGACTCAGTAGACCTATTGATATCCGCGTTCAGGCTACGTGATAGGAATTTTAAGAACTAAACAAACAAAGGACAAACCTGTGCCACAAGAAAATACGTGACACTCATTCCTAATTGTCATTTACACCCTGCACAAACGTTGTATTTATTGAAAAAAAGACGACGTTTGGAATCGGAATAAAACGAAAGTCTGGAAATAATCTACAGGTCGATTTAATTCCAGAAATGCCCGCTGCGACGCTAAAATCCAATTGAAAGAGAACGTTCAATTATCATCCCTTTTAAGATAATTGTTTGGGTGAATTCCTTTAGCTCCGCCAGCCGGCCCGAGAGATCGTAAGACAGATCCTCTGGATTGAGAATCGCTTTAGATTGATGCGATAAAGACAGTATTATCCGTTTCCGATTTTCGTTCGACCGGCGACCGTATATCAGTTATTGTTATGGTATGATAAACTATATACATATTCTTGTTTAATCGATTTGGTAAGGAGTTTTAACTCTTAATGACATTCCGTTTAAAACGTAATTACTTTTTGCCAAGCAGTAAGATGTGAACAATTGTTTACTATGCTACTGTTTTGTCACTGGCCAATTGATGATGTAACAAATTTGAATTTCCTATGTTGCAGACGTCTTAACATTGCAAACCAGAAACCTGTATCTGTAAGTGAGTCGTATCAAAGAGACTAGAAAATATTGATGACTACAATGTTTGTGATGGCGCCAAATTCCCGCGCCTACGCAGCCGGTAACGGGGAGTCGCGGGAGGCGAAGGCCGCCCTCACACCGCGACCGCAGGGCAGGGGCCCACTCGGCGGCCGACGACGCGCCAATGCCTCCAACGCTACCAAAGCAGTCGCACGCTTTCTTTCGCACGTTAGTTATTTTGTATCAAGCTTTTTATTTCGGGGCAGTCACCCCTACTACGAAGAATTAGCTAGGGACTTCTCTGCACCAGTTTGCCTAATGTTAAGAGAGCACTTTTTTGCTGTTTTGTACATTAATTAATCTTTGTTTCTAATAATAGTAATGTCCTACAGCTAGGGTGGAGAGTTGATTGTCAACGCTGCGTGATGCCACGCCTTCTAGTGTATTTATCACAACCTCTAAACCAAAAGAAAGGCACAGCTTAATGGCAATAGACATGGGCAAACAATTTGGTAAATGAACCGTTATATGTACAATGTATTTTATTAAAAATTCATTTTATTTAAATTATCTTTACTACCACATTCAAAAACAAAGTATAATATTATATTCATTTGTCAGACTTCACTAAATCAAAATAAAGATCTTGGTAAATGCTATAATAATAAACTATCAATATAATTATGTAAAAATTCTTGAAGTCGGGACTGAATATGAAGCTCCAGATAAGGAAAGGTCACTTGAAAACGATCTCATTATCCGCAATTATTCAAAGAAATAATATTTTGTGACCCCTTTCAAGAATTTCAATTAAGGCTTGAAACGTTTTGGATTGGTATTTAATTATGTTGTAAAAACCGACCAACCGCATTTATCACAAAGGTCTCTGTGCCGTACCAACACTAAATGAAAACGAAAATAATTCTTAGACTTTTGTACAAAATAGCTACTTACACGTAAGGATCTCTAATATCTAATAATAATGTAATAAAATATATATAATATATATCTAGTAGTTATAGCAGTTTTGTAATTAAGTTGATTAAACAAAATGATACATGGAAAAAATAGCGCTTCATCGATTGTTACAAATGTAAAAAAAATGTTGTGTGTTAAGTATTTGGAAACGTCAGGATGTCAGTTATCTAAACGCAATGTGGCATAAACTAATGGTAAATAATGGGGATATGCTTCTTGAACAATTGCCAGATGAAATAAGAGGAACGGCAGAGGCTCTTTAGGCGCATAACGGCACATTATTCAGATTAAAGCGAGATGATAAATCTTATTTCATTACAATGACAACGAGTTTCCAACAATGAATGCTACGTAGGTATCTCTGACGGCTCTTGTTTAAGTTTAACGGCATTGACGAAACAAACGAGAACAGAACTTGTTTTTCTGTCGTTCTTCTACTATCTTTATTTCATTGCTTTTCTAGATCGTAATAAGGGAAATGTCCTAAAAAAATTAGCCTAATTTCTTGTTGCCGCTTTCTGTATGTCACATTAAGTTTTTTCAATAATCCTTTATTAAATGTTTCATAAATCACACCTTTAGCGACAACATTGCTTCTGTGCAGCATTGCAATAAATTATTATATGAAACATACGGACTTTTCTTTAAGCCGCGTTCCGTGGCTCCTCGTGCGTCGCTTAAAGGATTAAAAAAAACAAAATTTTATAGCTAAAAATAGATTTACACTATGGATCATGTTGTATTAAATATTGGAGAAACCTAAATACCTACTGACTTCATCGTATTTAGGGTTAATACTGACGTAAGTTCTTACAGTGCGCCTCAGGAAGAGGCCAATAGGCGTAGAGTAACGGGGGTAATGGGAAAAATACTCAGGAGATCTTGATATTTTTTCCTGTAGGCATTCCCCGAGGAATCCTGGTGTACCTATAAAAGTCAGACGGAACTATAAGGTCCGTTTCCATTTTTATTGTGTTCCTTTGGAGAGTAATTTGTGTGTTTTTTTGATTTTCAGACTTATATAAACAAGCAACGTCATGAATAAAACAACAACTACGCGCTGAAAAAGATAAACACGTACAATTATGCATAGGGTTGAATTATAAATGAAAATATTGGCCGGAGTTTTCATCTCGGCAACGTTTTACATCACATTTACATGACCACGGTATATCTCTAGGATGTATCTGATCAGGTGATTGGTTCTCTGCTGTAATAAATCACACAATATTGTTGTGTTATTGCTGCCTCCATCCACGTGAACTGCTAAAACAACTTTCTCGTGTGGCCAAAATATAAATATGTTTGTTTAACATAGTTGTCAACGGAAATCCGTTAATTATCCCACATTAGTCACACTCGCTGGACCGACACGTGTCTGATCCTTCATTCAACCCGAAAGTTTCGCTTCAATATTGCGAACTTGTGTCTTGTAGGGTCTGCGGCTCGCACTCAAATAAATCAGGGCCGCAAAGGTGATTACACTCTTAAATGATGTGTACCTATATGTGAAACCGTAATGAACAGTAGCTTAGGGGTCAGAATGTTATATTATGTGACAATCCAATGAATATAGTACCAAGAAACCATGATCTCAGGCAACAGTATAAAATAGCGGCTTTTAAACTACAAAAAGACGATTTTCTTCGTCGTTCCTGATTAAAATTGCCAGGAAACGGAGTGGAATGTCTATCTGCGTCAGTGTTCCCCGAAAAGTACAAGCTGGCACTTTTCAAAATAAGAGTGAATAAATATTTCTTAGGCAAGCGTGCTCCATCACAGGCCGTATCATTGCAAACCATCAGGCAAGATAGCAGCCAAACGCTTGATTTTTTATTAATTAAAAAATAATAATTTAAATAGCTACAAATTTAGATATTACTTCGAAGATATGCCAAATTATATATATATTGAATATTTCAAAGTACCTACTGGTATAAAATAATAAATTAATATGTTTGCATACATATTAATACGCCATCATAATTTTGAGGATATTGAATCAACTAAATGACTTTAGTATAAAAAGTAATATCTAATATTTAAAGTCCTTTTTGCCCGTACTTATGATTTGATTGGTTAAGTGCAATTATATTTTGAATAATACTGAAAACTGGGTGTAATATAGGCGTAGGTACGTTCTAAGTACGAACCTTATTTCCTTTGTGAACACTTTGGGCAACCCAAAAGTTTTGCTCTCAATTTTGCGAACTTACTAAGCCCATGAGACTAATTTAAAGTCTCGCATAGAATTGGATCACACGGCCAAGGTAAGAATACTCTAAATTAAAGATTTCGTAAGTACATATTATGTAGGGAGATAATAAGTAGGTACTCTTAAACATATAATGCCAATAATAATAAGGTTACTTCAATGGGAAAATCAAATATTAATTAATATACTTTAACAGGACTTCTGGCCAACATTGACTTTTTAAATTACGACGTACACATAAAAACACACAGACGCAGACATGTTATTTAATAATAATCAATTTATTATCATAAGATATAACGTTTTGATCTGAATACCGGACTTCGTGGGTGTCCTTTGTCAAAATAGTTGGCCACACAGTCATGACCAAATTATCAGCTAAATTCGTAAGATTTGTCCCATATTACTAATTTAAAAGTCGCTTTGGGATGTGACCCGCTTAAATAAAATTTATAGCTTAACGTCCCTCGCTAATTGTGATTGTCAATATTGATAGCGATTTATTTATAAGCGGTTTAAATAGGTAAATAGGTATATATTTTAGTCAAGAAATTTCAAGTTTTTAATTTTTCATGACTGCAACACTTATGTGGGTGAACCAATCACGCGAAAGCATTCTGTGACATGATAGGATCAGCCACATGATTTACGGGAATGTGCATGTTTATCTGAGGATTTGCGTCATATCAAATGCAGACGAAGCATAATCGAAAACATTTAACTACAAAGTATACTTTTATTGGGAAAAATACTTATCTTGAATAAAACGTTGGAAAACAAAGAAATGAAACGTATACAAATTATATTGATCCGGCCTCGTCCTAAATACATTAACGCGTGATTATGGGTCGCTAGTAGTTCTGCCGCCATCTTGTCTATATTTATTGTTTTTCTCATAAAATCTCTATGATAGTTAGGTACTTATTTCAGTTTCATTTCTGTTCATATAGGTGCAAAGAATATTAGCGCTCATCTAAATAAATTAAAAAAAAATGTAATATGTTTGTTTCTGTAAAATTTCCAGTATACTAAAACTGTTAAATAAATAAATAATAATAGTCATAAGATAGTGTGAAGTATATTTGATATCCACCAGATTATTTTAAATAAACTTTACATAATATGTATATCGTAATAAAGTTGGCCCCGACATAAAAGGTATTTTAAATACTTTTAAATACTTAAAGTATTTAAAATTGTTGGACCACATTGTGACGAAAGAATGTATGTACTTACTTTTCATAAAATTGATCATCTTAACAACACTAGATGTTTTTTCATTAAATTAACCATGCTAAAAACATTCTGGGATATAATCTTTAAAAATGTCATGTTTGAAAGATTGCACAGACTGAAGTTATTTAACGCAAATTCATTTGCAAGCTATCTAAAAATTTTCATTTTCATAATTGTAACAACCAACAATACTTGTTTGGCTATAAAATGCTCCCTCGGCTGAACGGCGGGAAGTATACAGTAGGCAGACATTTAAACCTGGCTGGCTTCACTGGCTACCTTCTTAACAAATTGTGAGACTACTTGACATAGTTAAATATATTTATACTAAGTTGATATTACCTTTTAGTGTTGCCATAATTATATCATATCTACATATATAATGATATACCATTTTTTATTCTATACACTTATACACTTTTTCATATTATTTTCAAATACCTATTTATTTATTTTATTAATAATAATTTTCTACTCTCTACTTGACCTAAAGGTCGGTTGATAGAGAATGACAACAGCATAATTTCTGTTTTATACCACTTATTGATAATTAAATTTATTCTTAAGATTAAATTGGTTGCTTGTTGTCCCTTATAAATAAAGTAACAAAAAGTTTCAATATTCAAATATGTGACAGTATCAGTAGTAGTTTGTAGATAGAAGAGTGCTAAAAACATTAAAAACGCGTTAATGAAATATAGAACTATTGCCTAATGTACGAATTAGCTCAAGTTTCCGCATAAGGCAGCGTCTACATTGTTCTTCCAAGGGCTTGTTTTTTCCTGTGTAAATGCTTGATCATTTTACGGTTATCTCTGCAAGAAAGAAAAATCTGTTTTAGTAAGAGTATGATAAATTTTATCATTTGTTGCTTGTTTGCTGGCTCGTTCAGTTCATTTTGAATGTTGCGGTTGTCTCTTTGTGAAATAGGAAGCGAGCATCGTTCGCTAGTCCAACTGATGACTATCAGACAAATGTTTGTTAGCGCTAAGAATTTTCCTTTATCGACTGACAACAAAGTTATTTAGAACATTAAGTTAAACCGCTTTATAAGTTTATACGTTTTGGCTTTACTCGCTGTAAATCCAATATGGCGGATCGTAAAAACGTTGTAATATAAAGGTTTGCCCTCCCCAGCACTCAGCGAGAAACCTTACATCTAATCTTTTTATTGCCCTTGGGATGACGTTGTAATGAATCGATTGGCTTTATGAATAAATTGCCCGGCCGAGTGTGACTAAAATTCAGATTTTTCAAATTATTAGTTGGTATACCAAGCGTGAAATGGAAAGTAGGAATTTTGTTTTTTTTCTGTTGCAACTTTTTATACGATCTGCTGCTATAAGTTATTGCCACAACGTATAAAGTTTAATTAATAAACTTAAATCATTGTCAACCACGCTGCCCCAGTACGGATAGATTAGTGGCTAACCCAAAAAATCTTATAACTTAATTACCTATAATTTCAATATATCACTCCCTTGATATCTGTAACGTCACATACATTTGTCATAATATAACTTTACATTTGACAGTTTAGTGGGATGATATTGAACGTGGAATAAGGCGCCGCTTTTTGATAGACTGTACCCACGCGAAGTAAAATGTTATTGTTACGAATGACCTTTAACATTTTCATGGATTATACAAACTACTCTGACTACAAATATAGTAAGTTATTGGAGTTATGTGTAAATATGCAAGCAATGTACTTATTCTAATAGTACCAACAATCAGCGATCAAACGTTCAATTGACCACGCATTGCATTTCTGATTGAAGCAATAATTCTAATGACAACGCTGAGTACAGGTATTCGTCACGTGTGTTACGATACATGAAATACAATGCCTTGAATAATGCAACTCAATCTCAGACAACACTCAAAGGTCAAGCTATATAGCCGAGCAGCCGACGCAATTCGAGGATTATCCCGAATCAACATACAAGACACACTTCATACAAAGTGACAAATGTCTCGAAGTCTCTCCAATAACGAACGATATCATTTTACCTCGATAATAATTATATTACTCTGTTTTAAAAGGCATAATGCCAAATGTAATGTAAAGTTGTCCTAACCTAGATTGTTATAGAATATTCTAGCTTCTAACTCAAATAAATATTATGTATTAGTCAATTTTTGCTATTATGTTCAAGAGCAGAAGAAATTCTGCACAAAAAAAAATCGAGCTACCTAATTAAAACAATTAGGCACATAGTATAATAGGATGTAACTGATTACTGTAGATGACATTACCATTTACTTATATCACGGTAATTACTAACATAACGTAAAAAAAAGAAAAAGAAAAACTACTTTCATTACATAGTACATTGATAATATCGGTGAACACAGACATAGGTATCGATTCCTGATATCGCCGCGACGTGTGTAGAGAGATTGAACAATGCAATATAATTACAGGCAGCTATTACTGAACGAGCAGCGCAATCTACTGCTGTAATTCCTGGTTCGATCGGCATTAGTATTACGGTCAGTCATTAATTGTTTTCGATCTGACATCACAATTGTAAAACAGCGGTCATACGCGATATTAATTGTCTCATGTAGGTAATGAATAATAGATATTGCCCTATGCAAGCAAATTTGTCAAATTTATAAATTTAGTACAACAACGTGAAAATTTTCAATTGATTTAAAACAACGCAAGCCTCAATCCATTATAGTGCGGTTCACGCTTAATGTTCTCGGCAGGCTTCACACAATTGTCCTCGATCTTGGCGGACAAGCAAGTTACGTAATGAAATGCATAACATAGATTGTATTAGGGTTACTCGATATTGCATGCCTAGATTTTATAACTAGACCACGTTAGCAGTTGCTCTAAGTCGAGAATATACAATCATCTCATGGAGCTTACGACCCTTCGAACAATTTGATTTTAATTAAAATAATGATAAATCTTTAAGATATTTTTAGTGTAAGACTTCATTACAACATTAGGTTATGAAATTTCTATTAAATTACATTTTAGTCCAGATGTTTGATCGTGAAAGCGTAACAGACGGACAGACAG
>DWDX01004770.1:0-11270 GCA_018245675.1 Agara michaeli | reverse complement strand
AACCCGGGATTTGAACCCAGGACCTCCCGATCGGCAGTCGCGCTAGCAACCGCCCGACCAACGAGGCAGTCAATACATGTAATATAAATGTTGTCAAACGTCATTTAGACCGCGAGGAGCATAGCGTCATATAAGACTACGATTAAGCTAATGGGTATATGTAATTAACGTATTACGTACTTACAATAAGCGCTCTAGATGGCGTTACGGAATCAATAACGGTGTGACGTGTGTAGAAAATGAACTGCATTATATTTTGATCGCGCGGGTGGCATCTAATTGATTATAAATATGAATAAACCAAATATTATACATACAAATACATATAAAATATATGTATTTGTATGTTTAGATAAATACAAATACAACTAAGGATTGGACGAAAGCAATTTTACCTACGTCGTTTTCCTTTTCCCTCCAAAACAAAAGTATCGTTAGAAAACATCCGTTATATTAACTCAGTTCCTATGTATATTGATGTCTTTCTAAGAATGATATATCGTTTTATATGGTATATTATTAATTGACAGGCGGATATTGTAAAGATGCCAATTAATACCGTTCGTGGTTGAAAGGCTCGGACGGTCACAATACAAACTGGGCCGTAATTACTGAGAACGTCGTACTGTATTTAATTCCTTTTGGTGATCGATCGTCCGTCTTTATGCGTATTTTTGGTTACGCGCACATATGAATAATTCGTGTTATTTAAACCTTTTGGTGAACAATTACTTCATACTTCATGACTCTTAGGGTTTTCACCTCGAAATGAATCGGTATAGGCTGTATAGTCGTGTAAACCTTTATTTTCGGATTGTACATGTTTCCTCAAGTCTCATTAGGTCACGACTTCACGTTCCTATTGTTTTATTATATGCTTGTTGTATTTTCTTTATTTATTTCTTTAAACTTAACTTGAATCGGCCTTCTTCGTACGCCATTCGTAATTTCTAGATTTTCTATTAGATATTTGTGAATTCTAAATTCTTCAATGGCAACTTATCTATTCTGGCACTTTGTAATTGTTGCTGAAAATTTGGGTCATATATATATATATATATATATATATATATATATGCAGGGAGTGTTTATTAACTTTTATGTACTATACCGGCGATATACATACGAGCCTACGATATCATATTTGCAAATAAGGTTCATACGACAATTTTATCTTATATACGAATTTCATTACCAATCCTTTATGTTACTACATAACAACATAAACCTCTGAATTGCCGTTTGGTTCTAAACGAATTGTTAGTCATCAATCAGCTAAAAAGCAACTGCGACATGAATGGATTTATCAGCTTTAAAATGAATTTACAAATTGCTTGCTTTCCATTTATTTACCTTTGCAAACCAATACAGTCCAATGTTGAGAGATAACATGTCGCTCACGTTTGGGTATTGGAGATTATACGACATACATCAAAAAACAGGAAGGGGCACGCCCCCGTCGTTCCGTCGAAACGTAATCGGAAATGTCAAACAAAACTGGTACAGAGATTAAAAAGCTCCGAGGTTCGGTCGTTCGGAATTAAGAGAGTAATTTACGTAGTTTTGGGTTACTGTTTCGTACTGCGAACGAGCCGCTCTGTTTGAAACTATATTCATGTGAAACAAAGTAAAAAAATATGTTTTTGTTATCGTACGTACCACTTCACTGTATGTAGAGTCGCACGATAATTTTTATAGATGACTATTGGATTGTATATTGAAAATTTATAAAATAATGGCAACTGGCTCTCCGCTATTATTATTAATTTTATTATTCTTTGATTCGTCAAAGTTCATAATAGCTTTGACGGGAAAAGTGGATAGAAAAAATATCTTGGGAACGTCGCTGTTACTAGTAATTTTCAATTTCGTAACTCCATTTGTAATCCCATGCATGGACATGAAATGAACAGTTTTAAACAATTCCATGCTATTCGAAACTGGAAGCGAGTTGTCAGTTTATATCGCGTAAAATATTACATTGCACCTAGAATTTCGACTGTGATATGGTCTTCTTTTTATTCCAAGACTTATTATGTGAATTTATATGATGAATGATGTCAAACAGTATTACAGTAGGAACAAATAGTGTATATGAGATAATTTAGGAAAAACTTTTATTGAAATATCTTTAGTAATATATTGTGTGAATGCACAACGGCTATAACAGCGGTACTGCCCCGAGCAACAATATGCATGTTCTGTCGCCTCCTCAACGAATGCATCATGTTACTCGACACCGTAAACATAGGTGTTTTGTGAAAAACGATGTCTTTCGACTTATCATAGTTTTGATATATATCCATAGATTATTTATGTCTGATATACAATGTGTTACGTTTTCAAATATCTGTAAATGGTATATTGCAGGGCTATAGACTTTAAAATAGGGAGAATTCTATTCAACAAATGTGCGACATAAAACTCGTAACAAAAAATATTTATCACCTTTAACAATAAGAATTTGCGCAACTTTAGTCATACACGTATTTTATATGCAAAACTTCACAGTTTCAATCTTTTGAACCTGCTTTTATACATAATATGTGCGTTTATTGTATGTGCCTGAGACTGCTTTTAGTTAGATGAATCTCTTATTGTTCGTTCATAAAATGACGTATTGATCTTATGTACATACCTAAAACTTAAGCGGCTCAGAAACACTGCAGTGTTTTGTTTACATCGTTTTGATAACATGCGTGAAACACTGCTGTGTTTTATAATGTTTTCATATCCTTAATTGGAATTACCGTACTCCAACTTTACGTTTTCCTGTTAATTAGCCTGAAAGATCTAAAGAATTCTTGCTTCCATCCTCTACTCAGATTATTTATTTATAAAATTCAAATTGCTGAATGAAGTAAAAGAGTAGAAAATGGAATACCTATTGAAAAGTTTAGTGCAAATTTTAAATGTCAGAAACCATTGGTGATTTCTTCTTTTAGTGATATACAAATTTATGTACAAACTAGGTCGTTTTCAACATTGAATTGAAAATGGAAATTTATATACATATATCAACACAAGAATAATCGCGCACACGCACACAACTACGCACGCGCTCGTTTTCACGTTTTGTAACGAACCTCATATAAAAATAAATCGTAATTAGTTTATTTTGTAGCAGCTATAATATACAGCAGATTGTTGTTGTGACTCCATTAAAATACAGATAGTTTATATTAGTGAAATGATACGTTAGCTACCGATTATTAAATTCTGACTGTAGCTCGTTAACATTAGCTACTCTTAATACAAATTTGTGTACCTTTCTAAAGATATAAAGATGCAAAAAATCTGTTTCCTGCGAATGAATACAACACTTACCGCCTCGCTGTGTATGGGATGTACGGCGAACAGAATGGCGGCGACGAAACTCGCGAACTCCGGCAGGAACATCGCGCACACCCTGCAACGGAAACTGGGTCAGTGGAACTTATCAATCTTACTGTAACATTTGGGTTACAGCCGTACAACTTACACCAAATGGAAATCTTATTATATGTATACACATGTCGATTTTAAATAATTAATGCTGGTTTGTTTGTACGTGTGTACATTTTGTTTAGATCCGTCAAAGAGAACTAGTCGAAGGTATGTGAATAAGATTCAATTTTCGTCAATAGGTGTAAGTCTGCTATTAATTAAACGAATATTGTTCAAAAATAGTGTTCATATAACTGGGTTTATAATTTCGTATTAATGTTAATTACAGGGTTATATGTAGTAGGTATTATTGCTACTATGTGTGTTATCCATAGTTTTAATTTTCGAAGTTTTGGGGTTCAAACCCTGGCATGTCTGCTTAACCAACATATGCATTGTTTAAAAGATTTGATATCTTCATTATTACAAAGACACTAGTTTTCGTCCGCGACTTTGTTCCGCCCCAGCCCCCGCAATTCCCTTTGGAGATAGAATCTCGTAAAATGTGTGTTAGTTCACCTCGACGTATCACTACATGCATATATTATTATACATATACCTAAACCTTCCTCTTGAATCACTCTACCTGTTAAAAAGAACCGCATCAAATTCCGTTGTGTAGTTTTAAAGATCTAAGCATACACAGGGACAGACAGCGGAATGCGACTTTGTTTTATACTATGTAGTGATGAGTCTCTTTTAGAGATCGTATACAATGGTGAGATCAAAAGTTGAGTACACGGAGTGTGTATCAAAATTGCGAACAGTGCTTAACTTCCACATCCCAAACTCATACCACTTATCTTACAATTTTTTAATCGGAAGCCAACGCTATAATTGTATGCGTGGAACTAGTGTTAGAATATGTCTATGCAAGAAAAACCCTCGTTTCTGGATTGAAAGGAAAAGACTTCGAAAAGAGACTAGGTGGCGAGAGCAGAGTTATGGCAATCCATATTCTTTGATTGATTTCAAATGACATTCAAAACAAAACGCCACATAACTAGCATTTACTCTGTGACACTTATAATGCAACATCCATTGAAAAAGACGATTAAGTCGCTGTAGTCCAGTTCTACAAATACATGTTTAGAATTAACCTAACAGCACTAAACATAAGGAATGTACCAAAACTATCCCGTGTCCATTTCTTGAAAATCCATATAGATGACAGAAAAAAGTGAATTACTGACGATTGATGCATACAAAGAAAATTATTATATTTTTAATGGCATTGTTTGTTATTATGACATCGGATACGATAGGGTTTGCGTTACAAATAATTGTCATAATGTGATCAAGCGTACATATAGCCAGGCCAAAAGCAACTGCTTTTCCTAAATACCAAGTCTGAAGTATATAAAAGTTTAAAATGAGTTTATTCTTGAGAGCGTCATTGATAAAAATAGCATTACAAGCATAATACAGAGAGTCCTTGTCGTCTGCTGAAAGCTTTCGAGAAATCTTGTTAAAACTGCATCTTTGTAAAGTGAGAGGAAGCTATAAGTTTGTCGTAAGCTTCTCTGGTCGAGCCGTCTGCAATTTTATTGTAAGATTAACTATCTTCTTAAAATATTCACCAATATAAAGTCGGCGTAGCTTCCGAATATGAAAAAATGACCATGATTAATAGCAGTATCATTTTTTAACAGGGCAAATGTTTAAAAAGCAGACCGAGTCGGTCATTATGTTGCTAAAACATTGGGAAGAAACTATCTATAAATGTTTTTCCGCTAACTTTGCAAGAGATTTCGTCAGTTTCGCAAAAAGTTTGTAACGAGTGCCTTAATTCCCACCGAAGTTAGTCGGCAGGGCGTCCGCGTTGCTCTCAATTAGTCGGTGTTTCAGTGCGGGCGAGTTGCGGCCGGACGCCGCATGGTGTCGCTACCTCACTAACTTGTCCAATTATTCTCACTTCATGCCGCAAACTCAGACAGTGGACACGTTCGTGACAATGTTATCCATTGTAAACTTTTTCTGGGGTAATTTTTCATTCCAAACTATAAAATAAAAAAAGAAAACAAATGAATGATGACATGTTTTTATTGTATTATGTAACTATTGCAAATTTTGTACTTGCAATTTTGATAACAATAGATATTTTCCACTTTATCTTTGCGGAAATAATCTCATTATTCGCACGGTTTTATTAGTGTTCGAGTTCTGATAAGCATGAAAATGAAGATTGACTGTTATTCCGTTACGAACTTGAATTAACTTCTTGTAATTTCTACTTAAGACAAGGGAAGTACTCAATGATAACCTAATCTTACTGTTAACAAGTATTAAAAATAAAAGTTATTTTACCATTTACCAATTAAACGTATAAAAAATCTTGTAATCCTCATCATCTAACGCCAAGCCTTTCAGTCACGCACTATAGTTTTTTTTTTAACTAATTTACATTCAAAGCTGTTTGTCGGAGCAAACGAAACAAATGTTATATAAATCTTGGTTTAAACGAACCCGTACAATTTCTAAGCGAGCAAACCTCCATACTTCCTGCACCGAATTAGTGGCGGAAATGAGTGGGCCGCTGTGAAACATACAAACGCATTAGCAACCATTCGTTCGGAATAAAGCGTTTGTGGAGAAGCGCGGAAACAAAAGTTTTAGCAACCGAACAACTTATGGCCGATAGTAATACATCCGGGACGGAACAGAGAAATGGAGAAAGAGAATAGACAATGGACTGGAGGTTTATTAATAAAAAAATCTATTATTATACACCCATTCACCATATAAATGACACGATTTTGTGACTTTCTACCTATTATTAAATAAGAATTCTAGGAAATTGAGAGCATATGCCAATAGGCAAAATATCCATAACATATAAGAGAAATACACTAAAGCTTTATACATACATTTAAAAGTTACTGTTTGTATATATTAATTGTTTCAGTAAGGTTACTATACAAAAATAACAAGTATTGAGTTTAAATAAAGAAGTTTTAACAAATATAAATAGCAGCAACATGCATATTAATCTAACAGTATGTTAACCGGTCTGTAAAAGTGGTAAGAAGAAGAAGCATTTAGTACATAAAGAGAAACGTTAAAAGATAAAACACCAATCGCTTAAGCATACAGATAGCGTACCTACAAATAAATAGAGAATCGTATATGAAGCAAGCGGTATTTTTAAATCAATATTCCTATAGTATTTTGTAATGTATAAAATTATACTTTGAATGCTTAATATCATATCCTTTAGAAGTCAACAAGATATAAGCGTAATATGCTTGTATGTTACGTGTTGTATAC
Organism: Agara michaeli; assembly: GCA_018245675.1. Classification (NCBI taxonomy): domain Eukaryota; kingdom Metazoa; phylum Arthropoda; class Insecta; order Lepidoptera; family Hesperiidae; genus Agara; species Agara michaeli. Next base: position 4,577 of record DWDX01004770.1, on the reverse strand, counting down.
ATTGTCTGTAGGATAATGATCCTAATGAGCAGTGAATATAATAACGCAGTACGGGTATAATCAGATGTCGTGGTTAATAGGCGAATGAGTTCACGTTTCGGGTAATAATCGATTAGGGATGATTAGTATATACGATGCCTTGTAAACGTTTGTACAAACAATACATATTGCTGCCTAAACTAACAGGAACGAGATATTACCATCGTAGATTCGGTTTAACCGTTTACAAAACGCTGGCGCGTCATGCTCGTTAGCTTAGTAAACGTGTATGTGACGCTTAACGAAAATGTTAATGTATTAACGTTAGTGCGTGAAAAATGAACGGAGATAGTGGTTTCAATTTTAATATCCCACACTGGAGTTCAATGGTTCAAATCCGTGTCAACGCATCGCACGCACCTCTCGCTGTACAAAGTTATACGCATGTTTTATCATTAACTACGAATACCACTTGTAACGATAAATAATGAATAAAAACCTCTTGAAGAACTTGCATGTCTTAAAGCTCTTGATGTTTTCTAAAGTGTTAGAAGCCTGTTAACTTGTACTTGGCCAGCTTTGTAAACTGTTGACTTAAAAGTTTTCATCTCAATTAAGAGACACGCTCGTGTGCCATAGTATAACTCGGAACGATTTATTGATGACGTAACGTTTACGTTGTAATGTAACGTAACGTATGTGGTATACCTACACAATGAGCTTTTTTATACACTATGCCGTGTTTCAGTTACGATTCAGTAAAACAGTTTGTTGTCATTTTAATCTAAATAAGTAATCCAGGTGAGGGGTCACTGACCCAGTTATTTTGTTTCTTAATCGATAACATATAAAACTCTTCTTTGAATGAGACAAGGTGTTTCATGTAACGATGACTTTTCCTTTATGATAAAAAAATAACCGCTTGTTCTTATAAAAGGCATCCAATTTTAAAATCACATACAAAGCGCTTAATATAATTGTGTTTTTCAAATATTCAATATACAATAAATAATGTATTCTTCTATACATATTTGTTATTCTTCCTCCCCAAGGTCGTCTGGAATCAATCGTTCAATAACTATACGACGGCGTTATAGTAATTTCAAATCTGACCGATTCTTTGTCGTGATCTAAATAAATATAGCAAACTAGACCGTCTAATTAATTTGTATTACATATATTTAGACACAGGCAAACTCTCGGCGCAGTTTGACAACCGGCCCGCGTTACCGCAGGGTGATCAATCAAACCAAAACCAAATGGATGCATTACCAAATGTTTATTTATACAGACTCACACCAGTAGTATCTTGATATTTATAGCTATACGACATTAGCATATATAATTACGATTTATTTGCTAGGTTTCCTAGCCTCATTTCTAATAAGAAATACTTATGGCATTCATTTTAGAATTTTGTTCACTTGAAATACTAATTACATAAAGTGGATCACTTCAAAAGCGTACTAAAACAATTTTATACTTAATCAAATAATTCCTTATTTATACGAATTTTTAAGTTCTACTAATCATTTATACGCTTTTTATTTAATACTAATAAGTGAAAAAAAGCCACAAAACTTGAATTATTAGTAAGTAGGTAGTTGGTAGTTCGTTAACCATGCGCCAATGCAGTATTCTGAAGAGTGTTTTAACCGGGATTTCACTGGCCAGATAATGTTCATTGACTTTCAAGAATATTTTCCTCAGAGCTCCAAAGGAGTATTTGTATCTGATAAGGCCGCATTTTAAAGTAAGAGTTGATTTATTTATTTCATAATTATATTGACGTTTAAATTTGTAAAGTAATTATAAAATGTAATTAGTTATTCTCATGGAAAGATAAGCCAAAGGGCCGACGTAATTACGGGTGATGTTACGACGTTTAGGGGTGTTAGGGCCACGAAAAACTAATTTAACTCTATGGTAAAAAGATGCTGTCGTGAACAGACGACGCCCTTTCGCCCTTTGTGGCGCAATGAACCGTTTCACCTTTCAACCAGTTGCTATCTTAGAGGTCACTTACCTTGTCAAAGAGTAAGCGATAACCGATTAAATAAAATCTATCGTAAACACATGGTCGCGTAAACAACCCTTAAAAATACACTTTACTTTTTATTTAACAGCAGTACTCAGTTCATTAACAACTTATCTCACTGATAAAACTAAGCTAACTTAGGCAAGTTACAGTAGGATATGATCTAATGTCAAACAATGTGGTCTTATATATATTATAACTATATATATTACAACTATAAATTAAGCGTAACATTTCTATGAAACTATCTTTTAAATTTGCGAGTAAAATTGTTGCGTTGTTGATTATTCGTAGAGAGTGTGGAAAGCGGCTTATTGACAAATTGTATTATTTGAACATTTCGTAGTTCCAGGTGGAGGATTCGTCGAGAAACTAACATGAAATGAGATTTTAGTACGAGTCTCCCCCCTCTCTCTCGACGCGTATATTCGCCCACCCTCCTCTAGCGCGGACTGGCATTTAGCAATGCACAGCAATACATCAAGTTATAGTATATTTCAATTATGTATTTGATTGACACGAAATGCCAAATTTAACTGCACTGCTAGAACATTAAGTGGTGATTAACGCTATACTGCTGAATACGCTTTTATACGTTTTATAATGACTTGTCACAGACTCTTGTCCGAATGGGGTCAGGCGTCATGATCCGTACCGAATTGAATGAAATTTATATGGAAAATTCTAATAAGTAAGTAACTTAAACACTTGAACACTTATAAATGACTATCAGTTTCCGGCCCCACCAGCCTATCAATCGAGTGGTTTGACCCTGACTGTTAAATCGGAAATCGTGCCATGTGCCATGCACATATATATGTTTGTTCTGTGTCTGGGTGTAATAAAAATATATATGTAGGTCAGTATTATATAATGTGCAATATATGTTGGTAATTATGATGTTGGTTGGTGTTCCAAAATCTTCTTATTATTATCACATAGTGTAACAGGTAATAAGGAATGCTTAGTCGATTTTGTGTATTTTAAAGGAAAAAACACTAGGATATGTTTCGTTGTGAAATATGTGTTGTCTAATGCAGTCAGAGGAGGTAACGGGTCATGAATTCCAAAGTAATCCCATTATAAGTTTGTAGTTTGTTGAAAATTTTCCAGTTGCAAATAATACGAGGGGCTTAAAAGTTGCCCTTAACACACTAATGTGATTGGCGTGTGCTCTAAGCGCATTACAACTTTTAAGTGGCGTAAATAAGTTTGAACTCGTCACTAGCGGTACCAGTGTAGGTACTGCGACTACATGTAGCAATAGTTTCGACGCCTGTATCATAAAGTAATAATAGCTATAACAATATCTTAGGGCCATTTCAGACTAAACCGTCAAAAAGCAGAGCATGTGTTATGATAATTCAGACCGCTGACTTATATTATAGCATTTCTAATTAAATACGTATTTTTCACACAGACCGATATTTATGCTAAGCATACATATGTTTGTCTCAAATGAGAATCGAACCTACAGCCGCTGAGTGAACTTACAGTACAAATATAGAAATCACCATCCAAACGAACGTCAAGACGGAGTACATGTTATTGCAGTGAAAAAATTAAGCTACGTGGAAAGAAAACACGAAAATAAGACTTCAATTTTGAAATAAAACTGTTCCATCTCTAATTCTTAAATCAATTAAGTCAGTCGGCGCGTCTAATGCCTTCTTGTATTTACAGGCTACCATTTGGTAGCCCTGGTAGAATCTAAATGAAAAAGTCGAGAAATCAACGGGAATGTACAACATACACACACATACAAATAATGTACAGACATATACTGACTGTATCTTATCATTATTGACTTTAAGCTTATGTCAGAGTTACTTTGATTTATATGGCTGTGGATTTTGGGCGAATAAATAAATCGACTTTTATTAAACCCACTTTTTCTATAGAAATATCCGAGTGTAGCGACGCTTCAACTAAATAGGAAGGTATTGGCCGAGATTTAACATTGCGTAACGTGTCCAGCTTACTAGACTTGTGTCAGACAAAGCCGACAATTTTCCTTTATAACAAAGTGGGCACTTGAATGGTAATGAGAGCTGAAACCGTTAATAGGATTAAGCGCGCAAATTGGATATTAAACACAAACGGTCAAGTTGTTGGGCGAGTATCGTAATTAGTACTAACTGAGGTTCGCTGTTGTCTGATTAAAGCTGGCTTAGTGCGAGCTCTTTGCTGTGTTTCGGATAACCGTCGCCATTATTTCTCGGTATGCTTTTATAAAACAACTAAGTTAGGTTAGTAATAAACGCAGAATATGATATCACACCTTAAAGATTATATCCGATCCGATCCGGTAAAAAAAATTCTAATATGCAACACTATAATTTTGGTAATAATCACAATCAGCCCATATCGTAATTCGAGCGTATATAAAAAAAGTAATTGAAGGAAAAATGTGTTTCGATTAAGTTGTAAGATAGAGTAATAAAAAGTTGTAATCTAAATATATATAACTCAATGGTGACCGACTGACTGACTGACATAGTGATCTATCAACGCACAGCCCAAACCACTGCACGGATCGGGCTGAAATTTGGCATGCAGG
>DWDX01004769.1:0-11271 GCA_018245675.1 Agara michaeli | reverse complement strand
CCCAACCCGGGATTTGAACCCAGGACCTCCCGATCGGCAGTCGCGCTAGCAACCGCTCGACCAACGAGGCAGTCAAAAATTGATTATACTACCTATAATATAGTAAATATTTAAATATGCAATAGAAATATTAAACTATAACACTGCATTTACCTCGGGACCGGTACAACCTCTAAAGTGTTGCAGGTAAGACTTGACGTATTTGCGGGCTATCCCACATTTACTGCAAATCAACTCGCCAACATATTGTGCGATTTTGTATAGATGCTCTCGAACTATGGCATCGTCGTCAAAATTCTACAAACAAAGTGAAATGTATATAAATAAACGAAAATTTATAGATACCCGTATTCTAATCATCCATTAAGTTGACCTTAGATCATATCACGTTCTTACTTACATAAAGGCTAGCTTTTTAATGCCGGTTTTATTTATTTATCCATATATGTCTGCCACTTTATATGATTCACACGATGAATACTAATTGATTAAATTATTGAGTTATTTTAAAATGAGCGGTGGAATATGGTTAAAACATAATATGGTAATAACAGTGTTGTATAAGTAGGGATATACTTTGTAGTAAATCGAGCAAATTATATATGACCTTTTATGTAGGCACATGGAACTACATCTGTCACTCCTGCTGGTACAGATGGAGGGGTAGGGAGGTTACGTACGAGAGGTGTCCGGCCGTGCTGCCACGCCAAGTAGTCGTGCTCCTTCTGTATGTGGCCGATCCAGTGGCGCGCGAGCAGCTCGGCGTCGCAGCGCGCGCAGCGCACGGCCGCGTCGCCGTCCTCGTCCGCCTCCTCCAAGTACGACGTGTCCAGCGCGCCGTCCATGTCCGAGTATCGACTCTCGTTGAACGCGCTGTCACCGCCTTCCGTGATCGCATACTGACGCACAACAAATCAATACGTATTAATAAACTATGCCTCTGTAAGTAAAGTAGGACGCGACGGCATACTGGATTAGATTTCGATCTAATCCGGCACGCGCCTCGCCATTTATATAGTTTCGAGCGTTTGAAACTTAAATATCACTCGCACCAGCCGTGAAGAAAAAGATCGTGAGGAAACTTGTACGCCTTTAAGTTCTCAGCGGTGTTCTCTGTGAGGTATGAAATCTGCCAGCCGGCATACGACCTGCGTCGTAAACCTTAAGCCTACTTATTATGAGAGAGGACCGTGGTAAGTGGTGGAGAAGTAAAAACGGTTCTAGCAAAATTGTCAATTTTCTCAAAGTTTGTCTCTATAACTCTGAATCATCAAGTGTGTTCCATTTAAAAATAAATGAAGGTAAACGGCTATTTCATGATTTCATGGTGGATATTAAATAATAATTTCATACTTACAATTTTTCCGTAGCAGGATTTGACGTGCAGTAAGTAAGCTTTTGGATATTTACGTTGGAGTCCACATTCAACGCACTTTAGGGCCCCCACCAGTTTGGTAACATTCGTCAAGTGTTGCCACACCGACTCGTAATTATTAATATCCTATGTAGAAAGTATCATTACATTATTTTATTTTTCTCCTACATGCAGCGCTATATTTCAAGGTGCTTAATTACTTTTATATAGCGCAAGAGATTATTATCTAATTATCTATCTGTGAGATTGTCTATCTAACAGTCTAATCCCTACAGCCCTATTAAAGGTCGGTTGCAGATGTCCACAGGCGGGATCGGCCACACGTGACCGTTGCCCGCTCGTTCGCTACTTTCCTATCATAAAAAAAAAACAAAAAAAAGACATTCTTCGCCTTTGCTCCATATCGCGGCACCGGAGTAGAGCGGTAGAAGACGCTCAAGAAGTTCCGCGGACGCGAGAGCCGCGAGCCCAGCGGTGGGACGCGAGTGTTGCCTTGAAACTTATCGTTAGCTCAGTTGATTGACAGCAGGTGTTCAGTGTCAATCGATTGCTTACCACTGGTGTTTCAGAATCCTTCCAAGCAATATACTCGTGATTTACAGCTATGTGATTCATCCAATTGGATTTTCTCATTTCCTTCTCGCATACACCACACTTGATCTTACTATCCCTAAAATCCTGTAACGACAGTAACATTACGTAAACAAACACGTTAACGTTGTGCTAATTAAACACTGAATGTTAGAAAGCTGCAAATAACCATATAGTATGTTAAGAAACATCCGACATCGATAAACAAGCCATGTTCTAAATGTTCCCCGTTGACGCGACATACTCACCGTAAGCGCAATGGACATGCCAGTGCAAGTCTCCACATGTTGGATGTATGACTTCACATATTTACGTGTTATCCCGCACTTGGGACACACGAGCTGCCCGCATTCTTGTACAATATCATACAAGTGTTGCCGTATCGCCTCCTCGTCGTCTAATTTCTGAAAATTACAAATTCAACATTAATGATACGCTTTACTTTTGCTATTGTACGCAAAGAAATGCTATGTGAGAATTAAAATGTAAAGCACAAAAACAGTCAAAATCGTGACATATCTACGTATCAGTAAAAAAATTGCGTCTTCGTAAGTACTCCCGAAGCGTATGGCAACATTGACAACGCCCTGGCAACTCCTCTAATCTACGGGCGACTGATATCGCGTGGCAACGGGCCCTTAGCACTTTACATCTCGATGCCTGTATTTCTGTTACTACAGACACTGTATTGCCTGAGACTACATGTTTATGCCTAAAGTCAGTCAGTCAACAACATTTATGTGTTGTATGAGTATGAGATTACTATTACCTCTGTAACTCGATATAAATTCAGCTGCGCTGTTGAATCGTAAAGGGTTTTCTTAATAATAAACAATCGAAACATCCTTACTACAGGCATTTGGCCTTCCTTCCATGCTTGGTAATTGTGTCGTTTCTGCAAGTGGTCCCTCCATTGACCCGTTTCCATCTCCTCCTTGCACACGCCGCATTTCACCGAGACCGCATCGCTCGTACTGGGTAAGTCTTCAGTAGACGCATTTAAACTTGTAGACCCAGATTTTTCTCCGTCTACACGCGATATATTTAGCCCATCAGTATTTTCCACATCAGTGGCTCTGTTCACCTTTATATCTGGTTCCTGCAATTTCAAATTTTGTATAAGATTTTTTATTTTCTCTTATAATTTTATCTGTTACGAAATAAGTACAATCTTAATTTTACAAAACAAATAGTTTTCATCGATATAATGTTTGTGGATACTTACCTTGGGTCCAGAACAACTGTCTATATGTTGCAAGTATAGTTTGGCGTATTTCCGAACTTTACCGCACTTGGAGCAAACGAGCGACCCCAATTTCTGAACGACACAGTGCAAGTATCGTCGCACTGTGTCCTCATCCGTTAAATCCTAAAACGACAACAACAATATCCAAATAGAAAAGATAAACGGAACAGTAAAATACCTAAATATAAGTACGAAACTTTGTATGTATATGTATGTAGTTCAAGGATCTACGTTAACGTAGTACTTACAAGGGGCTTTCTTCCTTCCTGCCACGCCAAATAGTTGTGCTTTTTCTGTATGTGGACGAACCACAGCTTAGAATTCATTTCTAGTTGACACATAGCACACTTAACGATTTTTGTATCCTCAACTTGGATTTCGTCTGGATTTGGTATATCTAATATACAATCCCATTCTTCGTGGGCATTATCCGAAGTTTCATTAGGTTCCTGTGCCGACGAAACGAAAATTGCATTAGTTGATCATAACATGTACATTAAACAACAATATATTATGAGGAATAATTTATTCCTGGATTATTATTCGACAACAGAGGTGCATTAAGGGAATGCAAATATTTCCACCTGCAAATAATAGTGAATTTCAAAATCTTACAAAGACTCCAGTCTGGACGGCATAGGTTACAACATGCAGTAGTAAAGAAGACATTCCAAAGTTCATAGCTAACTCCTATTTGCTAAATTGACAATGACAGACAGATTACAGAAATTAATTCAAGACACAAGTTCTTAGTAAAACAACATTACAGCTATGTATATGCAAATAAAGAAGGGTAAAATCTCATTTTGGACAAATAAGTGATCGGAACATAAATCTTACTAAGAGATGCGGAGTAGCTGTAGCCAATTGACTGCCGGAAATATTGTCAATGCCGATAGGAGTTTCGATGAGGGATTAAATATTATACAAAACACGACAATCAATATAACCTAAGGAACATTATTATGCAATAAGCTTTAAACAGCGAGCTTAAGAAGGTCTATGAATAAATACGGATGGAATAACCCGAATGGATTTAGGGACGATCACAAGGATACATAAAATTGCAAATAGTTTTATATTATGTTATTATAAACAAATATAGTAGGATGTGACATTTACTAACCGGTCCCGTACAAGTCTCAATGTGTTGCAGATACAATTTGACGTATTTGCGTGACTTGCCGCACTTAGCGCACACGAGCGGCCCGCTCTCCTGCAATATCTTATACAAGTGATTTCGAATTGATGTCTCGTCTTGCAAATCCTGAAAGACACGTTATACTGTTAAGAAAAGGTTGGGCCGTTGAAATGTGTCATGCACTTGTTTTGCCTTTTTTCAATTATCGATGTCTTAGTATATGTGTACCCAAACAAAATAATTTTATCTTTATCTTTTATCTATATCTTTATCTTATATCTTACTATGTGTTTTTGTGTCAACGTGTGGAAACAAAATATTCCTATTTTTATTCATTATCGTGTCACTTACCAAAGGCGTATCGCCTTCCCGCCAAGCCTGATAGTTGTGCTGTTTCTGTATATGCGTTAGCCACTGTTTAAATTTCATCTCTTCCTTACATACACCGCAAACCACTATTTCTTCGGTCTCTCCATTATCATAGCTGTCATCATTTGATGGTAATACCTATGAGAGTTAATGGTAAAATGTATGTACATAAGTCAAGCCAAACTCTTAATCTATAATTATTTACTTCCGTACTTACATTGCCCATGCAATTTTTTACATGCGTCGCGAAAGCTTTTGCATAGCGACGTTCAAATCCACAGTTCATACAATTGAGGGCCCCAACAACCTTAACTATTTTATTTAAGTAGTAACATAGTTGACTGTTATCGTTTAAATCCTGGAAGAAATTAGAATTTCTTATAAGATATAAGAACGTAACTAAAATAACCTACAACGCTTGGAATGTAGAGCTCCATCATTGATTCTCATTCAATATATTAAACACATTAAAGCCCGCTCACCAATGGCTTTTCGGAGACTCTCCAAGCGAGATAATTGTGTTTCTTAGCAATGTGTTGAATCCATTGAGAATTATCTACTTCAGTGTGACACACCGCACACTCCACTACTCCCTCTAGAGCATTCGTAGTGTCAGGTTCCTGTAACGATCGTTCAATCTTACATGTATGTCATCATTTGTGTATTTGTAACGTCGGGTACTTTACAACTTGACCGATTGAGGTCATATTCGCAAAACAAAATTATTATCCAGTTTTTAAGAATTAACTTGCGTAAATACGGAACAATGCATTTTTACACGTCATCCTAAAAAATATGAAACAAGTGTTCATAAATACAAAACAGAGCATTATGTATACATACCAGCAAGCTACTGCATGTCTTCACATGCTGTAGGAACGATTTGGCATATTTTCTAGTCACACCACAAGTGCGGCACACCAACTGTCCCAAATCTTGCACGATACGCTGCAAATGTGCCTTTATCTCATCCCCGTCATATGTATTCTGTAATTTTTTTTTAAATAATAAGCACCTCTTTGCATAGGGAACAATTATAATACTACGAGAAAATTATCCCTCATGATCCATTTTCTTTGTTACCGTATAAGTAGTGTGTAGCTAAGACAAGATTAGTTTAAGTTATACCATTCAGTATTATAATAAAAACAGCATTTTGACAAGTTTGTAGATTATCAAACCTACAGGTGACATTATATGAATGGGAGAAATCCCTGAAGCACTAAAATTTGAAAAATTACCATTGAAATGTTAAACAAATGAAAATATTAAGATATGATTAAAAGCTGAAACGCCATGGTTGAACTCATTTTTTAATTTCCTCTACTCTAGTTGAAACGAAAATTTGACGGAGAATGCTTTTTTAAATTTTATTTACGTACTTATGATAGATACCTATACATAAGGCTCTTAACGAAGAGTGATATGATGTATGCGATAACAGCTTTTCATGAAACTTAATTATGTAGTTTAAGTGACAATTTACTCTTGCGACCATAACCCAACGCGCAATAAAAATAAATAATCTCATATCTCCACATTTGAACTCGGCATGTCGTGACTGTCTAAGCAGTTAAAACGTTTAATCAATACTAGTACTACATTGTTGCAATGTCATAAGATAACGAACAAATAATTCCAATTTTATAACTATATAGTAAAACAGGAGGATGCTATATGTACTGAAATAGTATAGATTTCTTATGAAACTATAACCGTGATACTTACTAATGGTTCTTCGCCATCCTTCCACGCCATGTAATTGTGGGTATTAGCTATATGCGCTGACCATTCCGTATTCATGACATCGACTTTACATACTCCACATTTCACGAAGCCACCATCAACACTCTCCTCGTTTGCAGTATTATATTGTTTCTGAAATTATTAGCTACTGTTAACACTGCACAAATTGAATACGTAATATTTAGAAATTACGCATGTTAACTTGTAACTAAGTTTCGACCTCAGTATTGACTGCTTTTGACCAATAATCCTAGTTTCGGTCACATCTCCGACTTCAGCCAAAAAAAGTCCAAAATACAGTGTCGGCGAAACTAAAGTTCATAATTCGGGCATATTATTGTTTCTACCTAATGGTAATATATTCATTACATAAATATATGCATTAGTATATGGATTCAAGAATTCTAAAAGTGAATTCTTATAATAAATCTAACTATTTGTTTAATGCGATCGAGTAATCTGCTACGCACCTAAGGAACACAGTAAATTTTAGGATACATGATGAACTTGACAAGTTTGGAAAAATTACCTAGATAGATTTACATAGGAAATTTTATTCGTATCAGAATTGTAATACAAGCGCGAATTGTAATACTAAGATTGTACCAAATCCATATAAACGTACGAAAATACTACTTACCTCCACTTTGAAATGAATTTGGGCAACGTAATCTTCCAACTGTACACCTGATAATGGCCCTTCAGAGACTTCATAATTAACGGAATTGTTTATTTTCTTACTATCCGAAACTTCATTAATGGAAATATCAGATATTTTGCGTTTCTGTAGATCATTAAAAGGGGAATGCACAAAATATATACTTTAGTATAAAAAAAATAGCAAACAAAAAGCTAGTTCAAAGAAAAACGTTTGTTTTACCCTTGACACGTTTTGTAAATGGGATCCGCCAGTGTTGTAACTAATACACATTTTAGAATCCTGACTGTTGAAAGAAATCGTTTCTTCATCAATATGTCGATTCAATTTCCTATTATTGTCATCAGATAATACATCGACACTCGTATGCTGTAAATAATGCATACAAATGAGAATAGTAGAAAATATGGACAAGAAATCCCTATAGCAGAATAGGTTCTAATTACTCCTATAAACTTACACAACTAACATCCAATTCATACTTCGAATTATTCGAGTCGCACCGTTTTATTCTTAATTGTTTGGAATTATTCTCAAAACCTTCGTCAGAATTACTCAGTATTGAATCTGCATCATTCCAGCAAATGCAGTCTATACCCATTTTATCACTATCATCTTTAACGAGAACGTGATTTTCAGGGTTCTCCTCAAAGTTTATTGTTTTATGATCATCATATATACTAAAAATAAGGTCAGTACTGCAATCCAAAGATCTTTTACCCAAAAAGTGAATATGTTCATAGCTTTCATCTGATAGATAATAAGCTAAGATACCGAAATCTTTACATACACAAAACTGCTGTAAATTCATCGAAATATTCGTTTTATGAACATCTATACCATTATTTTCAAATATTGCTTGTTTATTTTTCATGTTTTTAATAGAGTAAGTTTTGTTTTCAATATTTCTATATTTTTTTACATTTGAGTACGTTTTTATGCATACACTATTTTGTCCTCCGTTCATGTTTATACCACCAGGCTTTTCAACACCCTGGATACACAATTTCGATACCACATTATTTCTTTTATGATTCAATGTCAGATTGAGTCCAATATTTCTTTCATTATCAATACTAGCATCTGATAAGGTCCTTTTTCGACCTGTTTCAAATTGGTCACTGATATTAGTATTTCCATCTGTTTCATTTTTAACTTGGGAATGATTTTCTGAAACATTCGTTTCGTTTATATATTGTTTAGATGATACATTAAGGTCATTCGTATTAGATTTTTCTAAAATAACTTTGTCAAGCAATAGTTTATTTATTTCAATTTTGTTTATTACATTATCACTGACATCGGGTTTCGAAGTCGAAGTAAAAATTTCACCCAAAACATTATGATCAAAGTCATTGTTATTAATAATATTGGTATTATATAGATCATAATGCATGCTCTGTGTATCATCAGCAATCTCAACTTCATCTGATTCATTATATCTAACATGTATTACAATATTTACATCATCGCTTAACAAATCGGTATCATTTGTAACGTGTTCTTTTTTGTTTATGTACGTAGTAATATCTGTATAATCGTGAACAATAGGACTACTTGCTTTAATAGTTTCGTTACCATCATAGTTGTAATTGGTATTTTCGATTTCTTTAAATATCATGTTAGTTTCAGTATTAGAATCATCAATAATTACATTATTGTCTTTATCATTTAAGAATCTAGGACTGTTTTGTTTACAGAGAGGTTCCTCTGTTTCTTCTTCAGTATTTTCATTATCACTTTCTTGTATTTCTCTTTCGCCATCGGTGATTCGTATTGGATTACGATTATTGTCACTATCAAATTCTGTGTCACCAGCTTTAGAGATGTTGCTAACTGTTTTGGAAACCATTTCTGCCCCAATTGCAATATCATTCAGTGTTTTTTCTTGGTTGTTAAGCTGCTTGTGACTATGGTCATTAAGAACCTTAGTGAACGTGGGAGAGATTTCAGATTGAGAAATAGATCCTTTTTTGTTTTTCTCAATTACAGTATTTAAGGAAGCAGGCAGCATTGCATTCCCTACAGGAATTTGAACATTTAACTCGCTCAATTTAGAAAGAGTTACGGTCTCCTCGGAAATAATATTAATTGTATTTTTTACCTCTCTTGGCAAAAGGTTATCATCGGAGGTCGAAGGTACATTACGTATTTGCAAATTTTCATTTTCACTTAATCGATCTATATCAGTCATACTGTGATTTATATGTACTCGCACTTTGTTGTCGCTTTCTTTTTTCTCTATAGATAAGTTTTCTAATACGGCGTCAGATAAAGTGAATTCTTTCTCCAAATCCTTTACAACTTTTACGGTTTCATAAGTTTCAATAGTACAACTAAGCTTTGGATTGCTCCCCAACACATCTTGCTCTGAAGGAGAATCTGTATCATTACTTATATTTGTAATGTTAAACGTAGGGCTCAGTAACACAGATTGTTTCATTAAATTTGCAGTATGTATAATAGATGATTCATCATCAATATTACTGCTCGTTTTCTCAGAGTTTGGCGTAATTGATTTAGTTTGTTTCCTACCATACACATTGGTTATACCTGAAAAAAGAGTATCTATTTATACTTTTTATTAGTTTTTTTTTGTTCACTACAAGCAAACATGATTATATTTAGGTGCTGTTATTTATTATCTCCGAACTCGTGAAGAATTTTAACATAAGCAATGTACGACCTTAACTTCAGATCGAACATATTTTATGGCAATATAGTGCGACCCTACTCCTTATTAACCAGTGTGACCTTCTTGCGAAGTACTATCGATAAGCCTAGATAAGCTATAATTATAAAACAAAAAAAATATTTTATAACATCATATACACTATTCAATAATTATTATTATTATAACGGGATAGGCAATAACTACTGAGTACCAAATAACTCTTTCCTTACAAAACTGACGTGCTTCTTCTGCATTAATCGCTGTCATCTTCTTCATACATTAGCGCCCGTTTAGGGGACCCTTATTTATTTATTTATTTTGACAATTAGAACGGACTCCCCTTATCTCCCCTATCAGCCAGTATCTGACCTGTTTAGTGGAGGTAGGAGGTTTGTCATACTTTCATGATCTATTAGTTCCACATGTCCGAACCCTCGAAACATGGCTTCCCATTTTTAGACCAATTCTCTCTTTTACACAAAGCATCTTTCGTACATCTACCTATGTTAAAAACACAATCGACGAGAGTCAAACCACATACTGGGCGTAACAACCTCGTCTCGATCGTATTTATTTTACTTTCTTACATAACCAACTCTCACTTACATATGGAAGCGTTGGATTAAGTACGGAATTTTGTATGGCCAACTGAGTTCATTGGCTCAAATAATGGGTACTTTGCAGCTTACCCAATGCACCATTCACGCTATTCCCTGCACTCCTTCTTTTCTTTGCTTAAAAAGACATCCAAGTTATACAAAATCATCCCCTTGTTTAAGCTCTACATCGTCTACCACTACCCATACAATAGTTCTCGAGTCATCTCTTTCAAATACTAACTTAGGTCTTGTTCACATTCAATTGTAAATATTTTTCATACATTCACCTTTCGTAACTGTGACTAGTGCTTGCATCTCACATGGTGTAGCAGCAATTAAAAAGGCAATTAATGCAGAGACTTTACCATTAAATAGCCTATATGTGATACGTCCTATACGTACGATACATAAAGAAGTGATAGCCTATTCGTTTGAAATTCATCCTCTCACTCCGGGGGGTCTGGGTTCAAATCCTGGCGCGCACCTCTGACTTGTTACGAGCGTTTTATAACTTAAAATTTAAATATCACTCGCTATAACAGTGATGGAAAACATAGTGAGGAAACCTGCACATCTCAGAGACTATTTTTATGTTTTTAAGGTGTGTGAAGTCTGCCAATCCGCACTCGGAAAACGTGGTAGCCTACGGCCTAAACCCTTCTCTCTATGAGAGCAGACCTGTGTCAAGCAGTGGACCAATAAAAGGGTCGACAGACAGACACCTATTATGTACTACTGCCACATTCATTGGACGCACGCATCTTTCGACGTATTTATTAAACTAGTTGTTAACCCCGGCTTCGCCCGCGTGTTCAAAATAGTAATGATAATAATATGAAAGTAAAAAAAGTGTAACAAAATAATTTATTTAT
>DWDX01004768.1:0-11273 GCA_018245675.1 Agara michaeli | reverse complement strand
CTATATTATAATTTTTATAACGTTTGTATTATGTGCTGTCGTAGTCTATAAATAAAGTGTTTCTTTCTTTCTTTCTTAAATGTGAATGTCATTCGGGCAGGGCACGGGCGAGTTCATCAACACGTACTTCTTCTGCCGCGTGTGCGCGATGTTGCACGCGAGCGCGCGGCGCCACCGCAGCGCGCACTACACGGACGTGCAGGCGTGGTGGCGCGACGGCGCCTGCACGCGCTCGGCGTGGCGCGCGCACGCGGCGCCGGCCGACGCGCGCTCGCCGCGCTCGAAGCCCGCGCGGAAGCCCGCGCCGGATCGCAGCGCTCCCTAGCCGCCTCGCACGGCCGACTGTCGACATGGGTCGGCCTCGTACGCTGCGGGTTTAAACGACGTAAAACCCCGCGGTTTTGTCTTCGCGTTCGACAAGGCAACGTATTTTGGCAATCATGACTGTCCATTGCTTTCTACACAATATGAAGTCGTCGCTGTTGATTTTCAAAGCGCTAATTAATGAAGTACTGAATTTACAGTTTTTTTTATAACTATTATTGATGTCGGTCATGATTAAATCATGTCATCAGGTCATTATTTATTAATGCGGTCGAGTGAGAAGTTGCAACGTGTATCACCGATTGCAGTGACCATATCTACATCAAATAATTGGATTTATTTTTTAAATATTTGTTTTTTTTATGAAAAGTTTATCTTGTTTGTTATCGATGTGATAATTATACGCGTGGAGATTATGAATTTTATCTTCTGAAATTCACTTTAATTAAATTTTATCGCTCTGTAGAACAATACGCAGTACAACCAATATCGAGTACGTCAATAATGGTACGTGTAACAGTTCCCGTGGCCACGTTCGTAAATCAACACTAATAACCGCTGAACGGAATTATTATTGTTACAGAAGATTTCGCGCAAATAACTATATTTCTATGGTAAATGTACCGTAACACATCAAAATTGAGTTTACATTTCTTTTTTCTTTTAGTATAGCAATCTTTTATCTTTATCGCATTCGAGTTAATAAAAAGGTATTTGCACGAGTGAAGTTATTATGAGCAATACTATTTTAACGATTGTAAGATCCGTCGGTGCAAATTCGTGGACGTGCCCTTTAGGGGTATTAAGGAATTACTTGAGCGACGAAGAAGTTAAATATCTTTTCAAATCATTGCATGTATGTATGAAACTTAGCATGTATGTAAGTTCGTATGAAATTTGTAGAATTACGAAAGATAGATCATGAATATACGTATTGCGGTGATGTTATATAGAATGCAACTTGAGTTATATAGAAAATAGCGAAGTTCACAATGAAGACGGTACTCGCGAACCATTTTGATGCTTCTTAGATTGTTTAGTTAACTGTTGGTGAATGTTGTTGAATATTTATTTTATTGCTGTTTGTGGAAACCTCAAAATATTGTGTAGTTGTTTAACTTAGGAGTAGTGTTTTCCATCGTTCAATGATTATAATACAATACATTTAAAACCGTTTTTCTATAAACATACAATTCCGTTAATCTGATTACTACACGTCCATACTTTATTTGTATATATTATTATACTATGGTGAATATTTTCATGATCTTCCCATGTATATATGCCGTAAGTATAGCTTTCGTTCGAACAGGAAAGCATATATACCGGTTTCAGCTTTTAGTAACTTCCCCTAATATTATAATAGGACCAGTACTGTTCTGTAACATGAAACACGGAAAATTGTTGGGTATCACTCGGCTTATCTGTAAGATTCAATTAACTATAAGACATGAGCAATTTATAATTGCAATTATAGTTTAAATACAGTTTTATTAAAATGTCGCTCGCTGTGTCCGGTCATGATGGGAAGTTAATAAATCATATTGCAACATGTTGCTTACAAATTCATTCAAAGTTGTGACTAACGCACAACACTCGTTATATTTTTATTTTCTCGTATATTTTAATAAGTGTTTTTTTTTTATCTTTCACTTCATTTATACACTTCTCTAAGAAGTTTTATTACTTACATGTTTATTATTAATGTTACTTTAATTTTTTGCATTTATGTACTTATTTAAAATGTATGTTGGAGCTAAGTATTGGTGGACTTGTTAATTTTAGTGTTTTGCCATTCCAAATATAATTTGTGTAGTAACTTATTTATTACTTGTGCAATAATTTAAGTATACTTATACGTATGCATGTATTTAAGTCCAAATAGTATTTTGTCGATTATAAAGGAAAGCACAATGATGTTGATGTAGTAAAATTCACATTTATATTCGATGACGTGTACTTAGTCACATTTCAAGATTATTTATTATAAATTTAGTAGCGTCATTGTGAAATTCCAAGTCGTAGTTAAGTAATTATCATTTATTTTACTTTCACACGTACCTAGCTATAGTTGAAATTATTAAGTCTATTATTATAACATCAGGGTACATTGAATTATTGTTACATCACAATTTATTCTGTAATTTAATCGATATTTAACAACGTTTTAACCTGACTTATCATGTCTAGTCTACCTCGGGCAGAACGTGTTAAGTAAGGAACTGCAAAGTTTATAAGACAACATATTATGTTGCATTTAATATTGTTATCAAATTTTAAAATACCGTGAAATTCCCATTTAATTATTTAAAATTAAATTTGATTAAACCAAACATAAATGTGATTACGGTTAACTCTGGCAGCTTAGTAGCCATAGTGAAGGAACGAACCCGTAAAAAAAATACCATTATTGTTTTTCGGCGCGTATATTAAACTTCAGTGTAGAAAATATTAGTTAATTTTATATTGATTTGTTTTGTTGATTGATACATAGTAAGACCAATTTTAATTATAATTATTATGACAACTAGTAAGTTATCAGATTTCAATAGAAATCAGTTAGACGGTTTGCGATCGGATAAATGTAGGTAGTTTTATAAGTATCCATCAGATAACAATGGAATAGTATTAAAGTACTGATAAAATATTAATAAATACCATAATAATATCAAGTCTAAAAATTTAGGCGCGAAAAAACTAAAACCATTTGCCCTGCTTTACGCAATCCATTTCTCAATAGAATAGTAGGTCTGTATCTACCTATAATACATTTTTTTTTAAAGGGGCTTATGTCTGGTTTTCTTTTCATATTGACAATATAAAATGTTAAGTAAAGAAAATTAATCTTTTTTCGGTTTAACCAAAGCTTATATCAACTTCCTAGCACCAAAACGTGCAACAATAATATTCTAAGTTGTTTTACATACTTACTTAGTTCTCTTATTTATTTCTATCTGGTTATAATATTATACCTTAATATTTTTGATGACAAGTATTTCAAACTGAGTTGATTTGGATTATTTATTTACCACTTTAGTAGTTTGTGTTATATCATTAAGTTAATAGAGTATATTTAAAGGCATATGTTTCCAGCAAAATTTCATTTTAAAAACGATACTTAACAATAGAACTGATTACAGTATATTTTCTCCAAGTGGATAGATAAAAAAGTGAATAGATATATGAGTTCGAGCTTTGGTAAAAAATGTGTCAAACTGTATTACTGCAGTGAAATGGCATAGCCTTGTTCTTTTCGAATACAATTTTTCATGTTCCAGTAAAGATTTACCTGCTTTCAAAGTTTCGTTTTCTATAATTTAAATGTAAAAGATAATCGAAAGTACTGAAAAGTTAATTGCATGTTAAAATATAGAGCATTTATTTGTTATGGATAACAGCCGTATGCTCTTTAATACATTTATGTATGTAGATATAAATTGTCAGTCATTTTCACATGAATTCCAAATATGTCAAGTGAAATTATGTACTATAGTTAATTTATTAGTATTAAGGAAAATATTGAGTACATTCCGATTTCTTTCAATGAATTTTGTAGAACCATGTTATTTAAATTTTAACTATTTATAATATTTATAGTAACACATATATATCATATTTGTGATTTTATTAATTTTGATTATCATTTTTAGAGTATTTAAAAGAAATATTGGATGAAGATAAATGAACTGCCTTCAGTAACTATTTAACACCAATCATACATAAACAACTTTCCTGTAAAGGTAAACAAATAATGGTTATTTATGTAAAGAAACTTTTATAAAGGATAATAGATGTCCTGAACATAGCACAATAAACTTGAAGAAAAAATTTGCTTTAAGTATAGGCTACAGTTGCTTAAGACTAGTGAATACTGACAAAACATTTTAGCGAGAATGCTTATTGATTGTTAGAAAGAGAATAGTTTATATTTGCAATGTCAAATATAATTAAGACAGTAAATGAGTTTTAACAGTGTAAAACAAAATACATATATGTATATGTTTGCTGCCTGTGGTTCTGCTTGTGGTTTTATTAATGCATATACATTTTTTTCATAGTTCTGCACAATGATCACTCCACAAATTTACAACTGCAGTTTCCAGTGCAACTACAATCAGCAATATCTCTTCGAGACTACATTACATTTTGTACAACCTCTGTCAAATATGAGAAAATTCATTTTTAAGTAGACATCACGCTAATGGATCAAGCAGAAATAATCATGATTCAATATGTTTTTTTTTTTTTATATATGTTAATTGTCATTATTCACATTAAGTGAAACATGTTTCTTTTTAAACACTGTCCTTTCACTTGCCTCATAAAGCATCGCATTTGACCAACTATGCTCATGTGCATATGAGGCATTGATAAACCACAAGTATAACCACTGGCAAAATGATAAATGATCACCAACAATTTCAATATCACTGTTATGATATAAATAAAATAAACCAAAAACAAACAAACTTGACTTTTATTCTAAGAAAAATATCACAGTTTTATTAACACTTACTGCAGTAATTGCAATTTGTACTTATGAAGCATATCAATATTTTTTATATTTTCAAGGATTTGCAATTGAATATTAACACATTCTACAACAAAGTTGACGGTGTTCTGAAAAATACTTTTGGCTCTGTGTAAATCTTGTGGGACCAGCACACCAAACCAGTTTAGAGGATTGACGGTGTTGCCAGTACCATTCTCGGCAACCTTGAACTGCATAACACCATCGTTTTCTACTGTTTCACATATGGTTGAAGCATGGAATTGTAGACTGCTCTCAGTTGGCAACCTTGAGCTATTCACTGAATTGTGTCCCATAATGTATCTAGATTTAGCCAGGTGTATAGAACCAGTGTTGATACCAGATTCTATGTTCAGCTCACAGACCATTTTCTCTTCAAGTAAATGCAGTTGCCTGATGATCGTTTTATCCAATAATTTAGATACCGTTTCTATGTCACAAATGTCTGAAACTTCTGAAACCGGTTTTTATAATATATCATCAATATAAAACAAATTGCTTAAATAAATTTATAAATAACATATGATTTTGAAAGCCAAAATCACATAAAATCAGCAGGGTAAGTATTGGTGGGGTATGCTAAACTAAACATCATCAGTCTACCACCTGGTAAACTATGTATATGGTTAGTCCTGGCTAGTACCACCGCAATACCTGGTCCTATCATGAAGCATTTTTTACACAGTACAGTATATGACAAGTCACTGTAAACCTCAAAGTGGCGAGAGCCGTTTACATTATATCATGAATGGTAGCTCTCTCTACTTTTTATAAGTGAAATATTCTACAGAGAAAAATTCTAGATAGGTGAAATAGGGCATGTTTCAACGAGAACGGAGAAATCAATATGGTAAATTCAATATATACCGTTCAGAATTTGATAGTCCACCGATTTACATAATAGGGCCCATCAACATCAATTACCACAGCATGATCCTATCATTCACCTGCTTTGCAATGTTAGCGTTTGGATAATTGGATATTAGTTAAATCGGTTCGCTGTGTAAAAAACAAAGCTTGAGGAATATATTTACCGTTAGTTTTATCTCCCATATTAACTAAATGTATTGTGTTTGGTAAATTAGTCTGCCTCTAGTTCTTCTCTTTTTCTTTTTGGTAATGTTTAAATATCTCTCTCACGAATTTAAATAACACGAATTTATATTACCTACTTCAGTATTTAATCACATGACAATGACCATAGATAAGTGTAATATATAAAACAAAAACATGACAATGACAAGGACAAATTATTGTAATTTTATGTATATTTTTTTTTATCTACTCGATTCTTACTATATTACCATAAAGTTCATTATATCTATAGATGCAATGCAATATTTTTATTGAGGATAAATTCAATTTATACCATATATAAAATATGACAATCTAAATTCGTATAAAGTTCTTTACGTTAAAATTAGTGGATTTTAATCTTTCGGCTTAATATTTGTTATTTCATAATATACCATGCTAATGAATTTGCCCTAGAAAACATATTTCATTTGGTTACGTGGTGTAAAACTAGACTTTGGTGATTTGAAGTTAATTTATAAATACTGTTCTTATAGCTTTGTGGTAAATTGCATACATGCATATTTCTCATAATTAAAAAAATATCGAATTTCTAAATTCGAATATTTTTCCATTCACGAGTTCATCCATTTCATTCCCAAATACCGACGACCGTGTTGGATTTTAACGTGACGTTAAGACTCAATAGTTAATCAATACTATATCTTATCTCAAATAGCATTCCCCTTATTTCTTTCCTCCGGCTTTATATTTATATTCAGCTTTAATTTGAAGACACTGATTGATACTATGAAGGTAAACGGTTTTATTAGGCAAAATAGTGAAAATGTACTTAAGTTATTATTAGAGGATTGGAAATTACTTTTCGTACAATCCGAAGTTTTTATTCGGTGAATTTCGGAAGGCAAAAATATCTGTGTAAGTATAAAAACCAAAGATTTGGTAATGTAATTGGATTGATAAAATAAAATTTAAAAGGTGTAATTTACACCACAGCTGCGATAATAAATTTTATAATTAATGTACGTCACTCAACAGTTTGTCTTAGCATGATCTATTATTCAAGAGAAATGAACTTTTTATAACTAACTTCATAACCGCCATTTTGTTTTGATGACCGCACGTTCCTGCTGGTGCTTTGCAGCTGTGCATTTTTTGTTTCATAGCTTTGTCTGTGGACTAGATTATTGCGTTTAGTACTGAAATAAATATCAAAACTTTAAAGTTATTAATAGACACGTGTCGAAAATAACATTCGACGATGTCGGACCGAAAACGAGTACTGGATGAATTAAGAGTAATAGATTTACGGGCGGAGCTCGAAAAGCGTAACCTAGATAAAAGCGGCATACGCAGTCTGCTAATACAAAGGTTATCAAAGGTAAATAATGTGAAATAATATCATTTAAAAAACGCTGCGCCCCTAGAATAGTAATGCAATAAAATTCATTATGATATTTGTAGCATTTGGAAGAGCAGGGCCACGATCCAGCTACGTACAAGTTTGAACTGTGCTCGCCTGAGGCGAAAACTCCTTCAAAGCGCACAAGGCGCATCGAGAGTACAATAGAACCTGAATCAGAGGAGACCCCCGCTATGGAGGACATGATCGTGCAGGACGCCGCCGGTGAAGATGAAGACGCTGACACCTGTTCAGAAACTACCGCGAAAGGTCAAGAGAGCAATAAAAAAGAAGAAGAAATGGACGTTATGCCAAATGAAAAACAAAACAGAAAACGTGAAATAAAGGATGATTCTGAAGCTACCCAAGCTAAAAAGGCTTGTGTAGATAAGGATGTTAAAAATGACGATGATCATAAAGCTGAGAATAACACAGACGCCGAGGACAGTATCAACTTGGATATCGGTGATGATGAGCTACTTAATGAAGAGGTACGTTTCTATGTGTTCAAGTTGAATGTTAAACTGCCACTGCAACACACAAAAATGACCAATGGGTTCATGATGGAAGTAGACTAGTCAAGCACATGCATAGTTTTCATATGTTATATGTTTATGTATCATTGTAGTATGTATTGCCATATTTATATATATATATATATATATAGATATATAAAACAGTATTTTCTTGTGTTTATTATTCTCATGTTACACATAAATAATTTAACTAATAAAAAATCATGCAGCTTAAATTTGTTGTATTTGTGTTTAAAACAAATCCTCATGATGTTAATGACAAAATTCCTTGTTACCTTTTCAGACTGACAGCACAACAAGAAACAAAAAAGGTAAGTAAGCAAAATGAAAAGAGAACTTTTTTTCAGTAGTTATAATAAAAAAGTTGTAGGTCTTACTTGTCAAGAGCTATAATGTATAATATGTGTTCACTGTTTTGGCATGTGTTTTGGCAACAAATCACCAAAAATTGTTTTTACTGTTTATAAAAATTATGTGAAGTGTTTGCAAAGTGAATTTATATACCCGAGAAGACCAATAGATGGTACCCTCCAAGGAATTACAGTTCTACCAGCTGCTAAATCAAAAATGGATGCAAAAAGTAACTAAACATATATTGGAAGATTGAATTATACAATAGACTTGGAGAGCGTTCACCAGCGAAAATGGTGTAAACTGATTCCGTCCTAAAACTATAAGGCAGTTCTCCTTACTTAAGTTGTAAAGCTTCCAGTATTCAGCCATTATATATATCCATAACTGACCGGGCAGTAAAGGCACGCGGCCAATATCTCTTCGTGTTTTCCATTGAGGCTGTGGTGTTAATATCAAATCAAGTTTTCAGGTGAAGGTTTTTTTAATTTACAACATAAATATACAAGTAAGAAGAAACTCGGTCGAGCTGCCCGACAAGCGAAAATTGAAGAGAGACAGGGCGGGCTGCTCCCAGCGAGCGACCTGCACTGGCTGGTGGCTGATCTTTGACACTGACGTAGATGTCGCGGCTTTGGAGCACGCGGCGGAGCCTGCGAGCGGCGACACGGCGGCCAACGACGCCGCGACTACTGATGCTGCACCTTCCGAAACACAACAAGTAACCGCCGAAGCCGCCGCCACTAGGTTGGTGAACGCCGAAGGGCCGTCGCGACGCTCTCCACGCGCATCTATAAACTACGATTATTCACGTTATAATACTTCAGACATTTCTTTATGTATCACTACAAAGTTTTGCACCTAAGTCACCCGGAAGACTGCGACGAGATCAACGTAAGCTGTATGCAAGATAACGGCTATGGAAGAAATATATCCGCGTGCGTCGTGTTTCATCGAGTACAGATTGGGGGACATCGTTCGACGAACTTCAAGACATCCTGTATCCAAGACAGATTTACTGTGCAACATAGTGACAACGAGCTCCAGCATGGGACCCCACAGTAGCAAGCTGCAAGGAGAGAGACACATGCGGTGTTATTCGAGGATTGCAGTTATGGTGCAAAACTTTGTAGATGATTGTCTCTGTTTAGAGTTATTTTTTAAATATATGTTTTACAAAATAAGAATCAAAATATACCTTTTCACTAGTTACATAAAGTATTAAACCTAGATTTTTTTTATTGCAGCAATGAGGTTGATAAAAATGAGAAGAACACAAATGGTACGTGCAATACGTGCAATTTATTGAAACCATTCATAATTTATGATTATGTTTCATTAAAATGTTGTTTTACATTGTTATATTATAGATGAAAAGGAAAAGGATGCAGAATGTGATAAGAAAGAGAAAAAGGATGAGAATAAGGAAGGGGGTGCTCGTAACCTATGGGTCAGTGGACTGTCTGGTGACACGCGTGCTAAGGACTTAAAACAGCTTTGCAGCAAACACGGCAAAGTATGACAATACCACCACCTTTCACTGGGGTAAAAGTTGTTTGTGTTTGAAACTATTATAGAGACTTATATTTTTAGCCGATTTGTAGGTTATAGGTGCCAAAGTTGTGACGAACGCGCGCACGCCGGGCTCGCGGTGCTACGGCTACGTGACCATGGCTACCGCGCATGACGCTGAAAACTGTATTAAGAATCTACACAGGACCGGTAAGTAACTCCCTTCAATTGTGACCTGCTTTACTTTCTACCTACACATGAGTCTTTTCAGAACTGGTTTAACCATTCGGGAAATTAATCTTCACGTGGACAATAACAAACAATGGACACAATTATTCAACACCAAGCAGTGTCATTGACAGTATCTATAATGAAATGAAATTTAATTTGAACTTACAAAATATGCTATTACTATTCACTAGAATGTTAGTTTCGCTAACGACCGTATTTCACTAGAATTTGTATTTCCAATCACTTCAGAACTACATGGTCGTATGATATCCGTGGAAAAAGCGAAGTCGGAATCGGAATCCGCGTCTCGCCGCCAGCCGTCGCGGTCGGAGCGCCGGCCCAGCAGGGACCGCAAGGACGAAGGGAAAGATAACGAAGTCCGTAAACCATTCAATTTTTAATCCTACCATTTTTTTTCACTTGTATATGGTATTGTGAAGAAACGTTTTTCTCGTTTCAGTTATAGTTAACGTTCCTATCGAAAAATAATCCATATTACATACGTAAATATTTTGAGACTATGGGTAGAATTATAGTACCCGAATTGGTTATTGGTTATTATAATAGTTACAATCCTAAGAATAAATCGAAACTCAACTGAGACAACTGAAACTGAAACTAATTTATTTAATTAAAAATGGGATCAATCTGTTACTTGTTTTGAGTGGAGCTTAAAATTTAAGCTTGGAACTTAAGAGCACTTAGCAAAAACGCTCAGTTTGGATGGCTGCAATTCTTAACACGCTCCACTGCAGGATATTGATCTCTCCTGGAAATATAGTAGGCCTACAGCGTCGTCTACCGCATTATTCTGATGCAGATTGTCGTAGATACTCTGTGGTGGTCAAACCGGCTATCGGGTGTTTTTAAGACGCCTTTAATGCCTTTGATGTGTTTTAACGACCTAACCTTAACAATCAGCATCGACACGCCCTCCAAATGAATCACTAGCAATCCTCCATCCTTAAGCTGTTAGCGCGCAGTGTCGCTTAACTGTACATATTGTATGTAATCTTCAAACGCAATCGGCCTTGCAGTCCGAGTCCTTTTCACTAATGATTATTGTTTGTCTTCATACAAGGATGGTAAGGAAGGAGAAAAAGGAGACTCAAAAACTAAGAAAGAGGGCGATATGTCTGGAGATGAGAGCACCAGGTCTATGTCCAGAACTCGGGAAAAGTCCCATAGATCGGATAAAGTAAGCTTAAATTAAATTATCATTACAACCAACATTAAATTATTTTCAATATTTAATGATTCTGTTTCCCTGATTGTAATTAGGTCTTTGCTCACAATGTACGTAATATACATGCTATAAATATATATTTAATGTGAAATACATCTAACACAC
>DWDX01004767.1:0-11275 GCA_018245675.1 Agara michaeli | reverse complement strand
AACAAACAAACAAACAAACAAACAAACAAACAAACAAACAAACTCTTCAGCTTTATAATATTAGTATAGATTGTAACGGCGAGGGAAAACATCGTGAAGAAACCTGAAAACACCTTACATAATTTTTATTACATTAGCTAGCTATAAATTAAATTATTGTTTACAATTAGGAAGTATTTTCTTACGGTTACGTTTTTACTGTCCGATCCTAGACTCTCATACACAACTTCTACACCTTCGCGATAACAAGAAGAAACTTTACAATGGCTGTTTTAGATTCAACGTTGTCTGTAGCATTCATAAACTATATAGATACCTTTACCATTTACGTATGTAATACTCAAATATTAATTAAAAAACAATTACCTTAACCTGATTGGTTTTTATATAAAATTAATGAGAGAAGAATTAAAGATAATTCATGTTTAACTGACTCGACTTACTCAGTGGTAGTACAATATCTCATTAGCCTAACTGTAGCCATGTAATGTTTGGATGGATACAACTTTTATCAATTAAAAGACTGAAATTAGTAGACCTACCTGTTATATTTCTATAAGCTCAAATAAACATATATGTTTATTTATTTATTCTTTATGGTATCCTACAGATTACAAACGACGAACTTACTTGCAGTAGTAGTAGGAGTAGAATAATAATCATTTATTAGAAGTTATAAGTAGATATTAAACAGGTAAGTAAATATAGGTATGATGTGTGGGCGCTGGATTTTGTTTAGATAGAATTTAAATTTGTTCCGGCCACATAATTTGTTACCAAATAGTTATCAGTTTAGATTTATTTGAAACCTTTGAACAGTTGACGACATCATGGAGCAATGATTAGACTCATTTTGATAATTAAATGGTCGCCGAATCCCATGCATATTAAATTGCCTGGATCCGTAGTACTTAACATCAATTTAAGTTGCAATATAAATATTTCTTTTGAAGCTCTGGCTTCAAAGTACAAAATGAAATGTACGTACATAATGAAATGCCACGAAGAACATATCCATCTTAAGATTAATACCCAGCAAGACAGTTTCTGAGTAATGTAGGTAATGCATTTCCAACTTGGGGACATGATAGTTTCCTAACTTGTGTATAATATTCAACGCAAACATCTTATTCATATATTTTCTGTGGTTGAAAAAAAACTTGCTCGTATTAACTATTATCTGTGTGATTAATTAAATAGACAATTTTCAATATATTTATTACGATCATAGAATAAAGTCGATTTTGAATTACAAAGCGCGAAGATCGCTTTTGATGTTATACAGTGAAAATATTATTATTATTATTATTATTACAGTAAACGAAGATATTTTTATATATAGGTAATCATAATATTTTTTTTTTATATAGGTATATAAAGTTAATACGGCTTTATACCATTGGAACATCTGGAATCGTAATGAACATTTGAAAAACATTCCACCGAAATCCGTATTAGAGATTTTTAGTTAAAAATACAAACATCCGTACAAGCAATTGAATATTAATTATTCTCAAAGGATTTTTAGTGAAAATCGTTCAAACGTACATATAAAGAACATTATTAGTATAGGATTATTACTGACACACCTTATGTATGGACATAATTATGTCCATATATACGATTGGTTCATTGCAAATACAATCGTAGGTAGGTAGGTACACAATTTCATTGACAATGGACCGACTATGAGATCATGCTCAAGGTTATATAATATGGTGCTTTGTAACTTCGAGAACGTAAATAATAGTAGGTTGCGTTATACTTTTTTTTTTATAGTATGATATGAACTAGCCTTTGGTCGCGACCTTGCCTACTGGAATGGAATCTACCCCGAGATGGACTACGCATGCATAAAAAGCCTATTTTTTCTTATTTCTTTCTTGGTATCACTATTATACGTGATATAATTTTTTTTAGGTGATTGGTTTTAACTATACTTTATAATATTATATGTAAATGTGAGTATATTATATACGTTCATTATGGCTATTTAAGTACCTGCTTTAATTCGTAATTGATATAAAACATTTCGGAAAAAAACAATTATAAAGATGTGTAATATTATTTTACGTTTGAATCACATTTACGAAGTTTGTAATCTAAATATATATAACTAAAAGGTGACTGACTAACTAATTGACATAGTGATCTATCACCGCACAGCCCAAACCACTGGATGGATCGGGCTGAAATTTGGCATGCAGGTAGATGTTACGACGTAGGCATCCACTAAGAAAGGATTTTGATCAATTCCACCCCCAAGGGGATAAAATAGGGGATGGAAGTTCTTAACGCGAGCGAAGCCGCGGGCAAAAGCTCGTCTTTCTGTAAAACAATTCTTTAATTTAAATCGAAATACCACCATTTTGAATGTAATGTTATGCACGGCTTCCTCACGTTTTCCTTCATCTTTGTAAGTAACTTTTAATTTATTATTAATATTCTCATTAATCACATTCTGTTTTTATGTCAGAGAATTTTCTTTGGAAAGTACACCAGCCTCCGTCAATCACATTAAGGCTCACGTTAATTTATTCCTGACGGCAGTACATTGTTACCTTTAAAAGCCTCCCTGTAACAGTTGAAACCTATTATAAAAATAAAAATAGAAATTTTAAACATCTTCTCTTCTCATGGGTTCACTTTATTTCGAATAGGACCTCACTTATAGATTCTACAGGATTATTAGTTCAAGTCTGCCTCGTTGGTCGGGCGGTTGCTAGCGCGACTGCTGATCGGGAGGTGCCGGGTTCAAATCCCGGGTTAGGTACTGTTGGATATTTCTAATTTAGAATTTCTAGTAGTGACTCAGAGTATGGATGTGTGCCCGGTGCATGGCAATAGGCTCACCGCCTATTGCATTGTGGGACTAAACGTAACTGGTGAAATGCGGGGCCGTACAACACTCCTCTGTCTACCCCTTATGGGATTACAGGCGTGATGTTACATATATAATATAAAATTACTAAATCTAATAGTTCTCTTAATTGCCCAAATACTTAGCGTTGCGATGCAAATAAGGATGTAAGAGCGAATGACGCGACCAGGAGACAAAAACGTTCGACGAGGGAGGTTTTTAACTTTTTGTCAAGTCACATAAGCTACAATACCACTTAACCTTAATGGGAAAGACCATTAATTTCCCGCGAGATGCCTTAATGGTTTTGTCACAGAGAAAAACTGCTCAATAGGTGGCGGTCGGCGGGGTCACGAGTTTTTATTAATTTTGCGAAATTGCCACGTGGGTGGGAGGATTTGTTTTAAAGCGGTGTGATTATAAAAAATGCATGACGGCCCTTCCACAAAGCTTCTGTTGTACCGAGCCACGGTCTTAATAACAGGGGACCTTAATCATTTTTAATAATAAAAGTGAAAACTGCCAATACCATGAAAAATATCTTAACTGTCTATTTATTTATTTTAACATGATTACGGCA
Source organism: Agara michaeli (assembly GCA_018245675.1). Classification (NCBI taxonomy): domain Eukaryota; kingdom Metazoa; phylum Arthropoda; class Insecta; order Lepidoptera; family Hesperiidae; genus Agara; species Agara michaeli. The sequence goes on along the minus strand of DWDX01004767.1, from coordinate 7,835 downwards.
GCATACATTTAGCTCAAGCCAATTATACGAAGCATAAACTTACACAAACTCTGTTCAATTAATTACTTATCATAATTGTTAGGTAATTGTTTTTGTTCTAACACATAGACATCTCATAGAACTGCAAGCGTGAAGGTAAAATCGCCTTCCATTCACACGCAAATACATCAGAATCTGGACATTTATCCAGGAGAACATTAAAAGCCTCGAGAGTCAATTCAAAATGGATGGAAATTACGTCACTTAGATCATATATACATGTACATTTTCAATAGGATAATCCTAACAAGGAACGAAGTAACTAACAAGTTATCATAGTCGCGTAAAAATAAAGAAGAGATAACAAAACAATTAGCCACTAATATTAGTAGATTCAGTTGGACACGTATTCACATGAAGATCGAGTACCTAGTATAGATGGTAATGATTCATTTGAGTTTTTTTTGGTATAGATAACTAATTGCATTAGTAAGGCACTATGTGCTATTCACAGTACAGACCATCTCTGGAATCAGACAGCATGATGCAATATTGTATCGTCCCAGGATTCCTGTACACCGTTAGCCGGACTAACCGTTGCCAATAGAAACAACATATGACTCAAAAATGTTTTATGCATGAGACTTAACAATAAAAACTATAATATTATATAAAAAATAACAAGGTGGCAGGCACGTTTCCATAAATGCTGATTTTACGGTATCCGTGCAGAGAATACACAGTTACCTGATGCGATGAGGATAGCATATCTGCTCAATCGGAAAATTATTCATCAAATCAATTCGAAGCAGCCACGACCGAATCCCGGTAATTGGCCCTTCTGATAAAGAAATAACAAACGCCGACCCCGGGAAATTGAATTTTTCATGGCTGTTAACTAATTTATTGTGTATTCGCTTGTGCTTTATCTTAAACCAAGCTTTTTGTTTCGCGTTGGACGCTGGATTTACTGTCGCTTGTTAGGCATTGGTATACATTCTTACGTTTAGATGTGTATCAAATTCTAAACACAAATCACTATTCGTATGATATACTTGTAATAAACCCAATGTTTGTGATGGTGATATAATTTTTATAGGTAATGTACGAATACAAAATTTAATACGAAACACTTCAAATCTTCCTTATGGGCCAGGCGTAGATTACCGTCCGAAGATTAAAAAATCCATTTACGACAAAAAAAAACTAAACACCAAACTATAATATTACACTGTGGTAAATTTCAATGTGAATAAAAATTACAATTAGTAGTTCAGGAACTATAAATCTCAGGTAAACACACCTATTTTGATATTAATATCGTCGTTAGTAGTTGTAAGTAAAAAAATGGTGTATTTTTCATTCAGCATTTCGATAAGGTTTTTTTTTAATTGAATTTGATTTGTTTATTAGTAAAAAAAATGTATTCAAACACGCAACCGAGTTTTCTTAAGTAAAATGTAATCTCGAACTTCGAATTATATCCTAAAAATATTTAAGTAATTATAATTCGTCGCAATATATGTACGCTAAAGATTAGATATATAGATTAACTAACCTTAACTAACCTTTACAAATGTTTTCAAGATTCAAAAACCTTGAAACACCAGTTATTATTATGAGTCAGGCCAATTTAATCCAGATAAGAAAGGTGTGTGAAGTCTACCATTCCGCACTTGGCTAGCGTGGTAGACTAATGCCTAAAACCCTCTCACCTGTGTTCAGCAGTGGAATAATAAAAGAACACATACACAGATACATTAAGGCCAAGTATGCATAAGTAACCGTTGAATGGACAGATCATGTACAATTGTTTATTAGTGAGCTCAAGCATGCCTTTTGGTGAATTTATCTTAAGACTCATCCTAGATGGTTACAATTGTCCACATCGATAGGAACCAATGTGTGAAGAAAGCCGAAGGTCGATTTCTCTGGCACGTCTTTGAAGAGGATTGTGTCCAACAGTTACCTGACCCCGACTGAAAAGCAAGTGTAAAAACCCTCGCAACTACACACAAACTTCAGTAGCTGTATCAGCTAACGCTGAAAGCAAATAAAAGGAACTTAAGATATTATCAAGAATATATGCGATCATTAAGAAACTTTCTGCTTCATTTTTCCCGGTACGCGAAGCTGAAATTTTAATTGCACCAGAAAGTTCAGACCATAATTTTATTACCCATATACTTCGCGAGGAAATGATATTTCATTACGATAACGTTTTAATAAATGAGCGCCCCCTACTATGTGATTAAAAGCAGTTGTAAATTTTTATATTCAATTCGAATAACATTTTGCTTTCCCTTGCCAAGTGTATCTACCGCGTTGGGCATTATTTTCATTTAAAAATATCTTTACAATTTTCTTATCATTTCAGACCAAATTTCAGTATTCACAAACATGTTTAAACATGTTTAATTAATACTTGACATGTTAACTGCTATATAAATCGGTTATTTTATTTTGTTATCGGTTATTATAATACATTAAAATAAAAAATAATTATTACAGAATTAAAATAACAGTCTTAAATTATTTATAATAGTTAACATCGAAAAATCTATGTAGATAATACATATAATGTAATGTATTCAAAAATCACAGAGGCGATATATTTCGTGTGAAATACATATTGTATGGAGTATATTGAATTTTCTGCTCCTAGTTTGTTGAAAGTATATTGGTGCGTCCGGAAAATTCATTTCCGGTCACGTGCCGATTCTTGCTCAACTTGAAATCGAGGGGTGGGGGCGTACATGGAGACGTTAATTTCTGGTTTGAGTAAAAGATACGTCTGTTTTATTATATATACAAGAAATTTGTTTGAGACTATCTATTCTTACGTAATCTAGCGGTCTTAATACAGCTCTCTACATTTGGAATTGTTTGCGTTATGATAGAGTCAAAGGAAATAGGGTTCGGTGAATTGTGTAGTTTAATTTTTTAATTTAAGGCTACAATATTGACGAGTAGCAGAAAACTGGCAAGTGCAAGAGGCGCGTCAGTGTTGATATATCTCTATGGCCGCACCTGTTCTATTCCGACATCTCCCCCAACTTACAACAGGAAACATTGAGGTTTTTATACGATATCCTATTAACGGTTAATTGAGTCAACACGAGCCGTTGGACAATAACGAATTAGGTACATAGTTTTTGTCACCAAGGACTTCTCCTTAATGGCTTGGATCGTAAGGAATATAATTGTGTGACGGTGTGATATCCTAAATCTACATACGTTATGTAAGAACTAATTATAATATATTTTTACGTAACATACGTAAAACGTAACATCACGCCTGTAATCCCCTAAGGGGTAGGCAGAGGAGTGTAGTACACCCCCACATTTCACCACGCGCAATAAAAATATGAGAGAATCACTACACTTGAACGAATCACTGTCTGCGGAAACATAAAAAGTGTGGGGAACTATTCTCGAACCCTACGAAATGGGTACGAGGGCTTAGTAGACAGGTTGTATAGATACGACTACGTATTAGATGTGGATGGTGAATACGGTATTTTAAGAGTGTTAAATCGTAAACGATTTCGTATACGGAGGTATCTGCGGTAGTTAATTGTTTGCTTATACCCATATTCATTAATGAAATTTGTAAAGTCAAGAGTCTTCGAAACCGCGCGTGTATGCACGAAGAGAGTGATGAATGTAGACGAAGCGCGTCAGGTTTGCAAGGACAGAGATATTTGGCATTCGGTGCTTTCTGCTTACCCCGATAGGGACCTGGCGTGACGGTATGTATGTATGAAATTTGTAAAAAATCCTTACAACGGCGTTTTCAAGTAGGTACTACTTCCTTCTTCTTTATTATCGTATCTCTAAATAATGACGCGATAACTCTTAAGTCACTACGCGAGCGTGCCATGCACTACAGGATGTTTGCCTTCCGTTTTGGGTAAATAAATCTCGGGTAGGGTTCAGTTAAAGTTTAATTTTCGTACGTCTATTAGGATGTTGATATAGGCGATCCAGTCAGATTTACAAGGCTTATGTCGATCTCTCTGGTATTAAACCGTACTGAATAGTTACAAGTTAAGCTTTAGATGTTAAATTGTAACATAAATGCTGGTGTTGTAAAGTTACTTTTCTTACATGTTTATATGAAAATTGAAATTTATTTTATCATGTTTCTTAATTTTACCCAGATAAATATAGACTTTAATGACAGTTAAGCGAGTTTAATTTGATGACCTCCAGAATAGGGCCCATCCTATAAGGTTTTTTGTAAACTTTTCTTTGTTGATGGATATAAATAATAATATTTCTCTATCGTATATATAGTGGCGAACGAAAACCATAAACACTTTTTATGCTGTCATCATTTCAGACATTTTTCTTATCTGTACACTAAGAACGGCCAAGTTGCTTTTTATGGCTGAACTATGATTTATAACCTGGGAATTAGGTTTTTATGAAAATCTGATACCAAACAGTGGATCTGCTTAGCTTTTTACTTCTCTAGCCATTTGTATCATTGGCTGTGAGTGATACATATTTTATTCATCCACCGTTGAATTTCGCAGTACCTACGGCAGGATGAAAACGTCGCAAAGCTTTAAAACAAATTGGAGAATTCCTGTAATGTCCTAGAACTTGTCTTAGTATAAAATAAACAAATTGAACAACGCTATACTTGTCATAACAAATTCTACAAAGTTTTGTATGACACCGATCAAGCAATGCCTATTCAACCAAATGAAATAAAATGTATGGTGACGATGACCTGTGCGTGAGGACTGCGAGTTTCGAAGAACCCCTCTTGATGCTAGCATTCATAAGGGGCCAAGCGCTCCTCTGTGATGAAAGCCTGCACGGAAATGGCGAGTATGCATCGATGTAATCGGCTACTGAGCTGCTTTATTAAGTTACCCCTTATTAGAGAAGGAAGTCAATCTCACAGACTCATTACTATCTAAAAAATGTTTGTGATAGTTAATGTATAATACAATTTTGAAATGAATGTTTAAATGTTGTTAGACTAATTGCTGCGTTTTTCATGTTGCTGCTACTCGTAGTAACATGTTCCTAGGTCCTAACTGGACGATACGCGGAGAATACTCCAGAGCTGTTGCAGATTGGCGAGTAATATAATACTTATAATGTATATATAAAACATTTATTTTGTCGAATTTTGTTTAAATGTAAGTATCAAGCTTTTCTGAAGTTTTAGCAAATCGTATTTTATGGTAAATTTGCCACTGCATTGGAGCACCAACGGTTAGTGAGCGAACAGTAAACAAATGTTCGAAATGGAATTTCATTTGCAATTTCAACCAGTTCACAGCGACAGTTGCGAGGTAAATTCCGGCGCTGGTGTTTGTTTGGGAACAACCGAATTTACCTAATGATTTGTTGTACCGGTATTATGATGTTTTGTTAAAATATCCACCTTGATGTTAAATTAATTATATGCAAATTCTATTACATATTGTAGTTAATCTTCATTTATAATATATAACCTGTCGTATCATGTTGCAGAGGCGAATCGCGTCTATAGTAGTATACTAGGAGTGCAACGTCAACAGAATTGTAATAAAGAGTAAAAAAATTGTTTTAGTTGTCCCCAATTATAGAAACTGAAACAGCCTAAATTACAATATGTATAACAAAATATACCTATTAAGATTTAAGGTTTTATTTCATAAAATTAAACTATCGTACAGCGTAATAAAAATGGAGTTATGTAACAATTTTAACGTCACGAGACTGAATACATAAACATGAGAATTTAACAATTAACCGGAAACAATAAACAAGCTGAGTTGGGAATTTTTACAGGCGAATTTACTGCAACAATGATGGAGAGCTCCTTGTTAGAGATGGCCAGACCAGAAAATATTTTTATGAATCTTAATTCGTATTTTACATCTGTCATTCGATTTATAAATAATATTCGTAATTTAAAAACTTTTATAACGTATTTTTTTATTTTTAAATACACTACTTGTTACTTGGATATATTATAACCTGATATGCACGTGTTGTTGAACGTTCGATTAGAGTTAGTCAGACAAATAAAAATAATACGATGTAACACTTGTAGAACAATTGGCCAAAAGAGTTAAGAATGTTTTAAAATTTACATCGAATACATTTTTTTATCGATTAATTGTCGAATACTAGTACATCACTAGCTGGTGCCCTGTCGGAGTGAAATACAGGACGTTTATTGCTTGTTTACGAGCAAACTCTTTACCAAAGAGAAACACCGATGTTTGCTCTCTCATTCCCTACTCATGTCTCTGTCACACAAATTGAAATATGATGGATGGACAGACGGGAATGTACATTCGGTAAAAGATTCCAGCATAGTACCTACGTTATGACTGTCATATCAATCTGTTGAAACGGCAATGCATTACATGAAAGCGTACGTTTATACATAGAAGCATAGAATGAGTGATGGTAAAATTTGCGCATTACATAACATCCTGTACCTAATGTCGTGAGATTTTGAAACAACAAACTTGTGAATATATTATATGAACGTTTTCGGGTGTGTTTTGCATAAGTATGTTTAAAGGGTGCGGACACAGATCACAATAATCCTGCACGCTTCGATGGAAAAAGCAAAATCAAAATTCATTCCCCTGACCCCGGGGGTCGATCGTAATTCCACGACGGGCCGAAAACTATTTCTATTCCGAAGGGCGCCGACCCTAAGGCGCCCCGCCCTTGTTTCCAAATGTTCCCGAATACTTTCCACTGTTCTGTAATGTGCATCGGTAATTTAAAACAGCCCGGCCGGAATTGGAGCTCGCTCGACTGCCCAGATTTCGGAGCTATGTGTTAATTTGCGGTCGCGTAACACTGATACGCTCGGAATTGACCGTGTAATAGAATTGGATTTCAGGCTCAATTTGTGTTTTATTTTCCACCGAAATTCCACTGCACGAAAGCACGCTGCGGCAATTTAATAATCAACGCTGTATCGCACCGACAATTATATTGCAAAAGTCATAATTACTTTTCATGTTCTTTCATATTGCGACGAATATAAACCCACTCAACTTTAATCACTCACCGCTGCACATAAAGCATTCATGTGTATCTATTCTTGCAGCTTTGAACTGATGTTGTTTTTGAGGATTAATAATGGACGGCGCTTGGTTTTGTCATTCCTAACAAAACTTCAATTGAAGGCGTGTTCATGTATTAATTTGGAAATTTTCAACCACACTTCCTTACGAATGTGATGGACAATTCGTGTAAGATTCTACAGAAATACACAGCGAGCTGATCATTTATCGTATTTGTTCATGAAAATGCATACCAACATACACACACACATATATGTATATTGGGAAAGCAGCTTTGCCACGATAAATGCGAGAGGATGACCAGGTCAAGAGTATCTCTAATAAACGAACCTTTATAACGACTTCGAGAAAAGTCGTACAGACGAGAGAGAAATAGGCAGGATGGTATAGCTATACAATTTTAAGATAGAACTTTGTGATTCGAACATAAGACAGAGCGTGTTATCTGCAAAGGCTAAGAGCGCAGGATAAGATCTCGGACTGACCGGACCCGACAGAACTGGCCGTCGCGTTAAGTAATGACGCTTCGGTGAATAAGGAATTATTATAAGAATATATGCTAAAGCTAAAGTGGCTAGTAGCAAAAGCGAGACCCCTCTCGCTTTTCTTACTGCATGACGATATCCACCATCGTATTACTGGATTGTTGCAAAATGGCTTTAGCTTAATTTTGTAACATAAAACGTAACATCACGCCTGTAACCCCTAAGGGGTAGGCAGGGGAGTGTAGTTCACCCCCACATTTCACCAGTTACGTTTAAGTCCCACAATGGAATAGGTGGTGAGCCTATTGCCATG